>MUZC01001703.1:0-22350 GCA_002072015.1 Radix auricularia
CATGACTCATTAGTTGGAGACTTACTGTTAAATAAACCTACCCGACATGACGTGTATCACTGGGAGACTATGCTGACAACCCAATCAATGACACATAATATTGCACATGACAGCCCCTTCCCCACTCAAAATAAATTTTAAAAAATAATATTTTTGGAAAGTTTTGACCCCCCTCCCCCCACGCATATGATTTCCAGGAGTAGATTAGGTAAAGATAGCTCCATGTTTTAATCTAATAATATCTAGTTTTTGTCGTTTGTGTTAAAACATGATGTAAACATAACATTTTGCAATGACAAATGAAATTTTCTTTTGTAAAAAAAATATAAAAAATATTAATATATATTCATATAAATATATAAAAAATGTAATCAAATATTAGTTCATTTTATTTGAACAAAAATATCGAATAAACCTAATCTAAGAAGGGAGGCATCGATTATTTCTCATTGTTCAGACATGATTAAATGTGTCTAAGAAGTAAGAAGGAGATGTGATCAATCCAACATGACGTCAAGATTACTTACCACAATGCAAGAAGAGCTACTTCTTTAGTCATAAACGTTCATTTAATTTAAGACAATAATGACGTCATGATTACTTACCTCATTGCAAGAAGAGCTACTTCTTTAGCCATAAACGTTCATTTATTTTAAGACAATAATGACGTCATGATTACTTACCTCATTGCAAGAAGAGCTACTTCTTTGGCCATAAACGTTCATTTATTTAAAGACAATCATGTCACAAAAAAGATTTAAATGGCAAATTTTAAAAAAAGCATTGTTTTAACAATTTTTACTCTTGTTAAACTGTACAATAATCATTCATGTTAAACGATATTATTAGTACAAGGGTCGGCAACCTGCGGCTCACGAGCCACATGTGTCTCTTTTCATCTCAAGATGCGGCTCTCCATACGAAAATAGTTATAGTAATATTATTTTATTTTCAAAACTCATGTAGTGGCTCTTTTTTTAAAAAAAACAAAAACAAAAAACCTGGTAAATGTTTTAAATTGTAACTTTTGGCTCTTCCTCCTAAAAAGATGTTTTCCGACCCTTGTATTAGTACCATGTTAAACTACACCGTTTTGTTATAAACAAAATGAGGGGTGATACTGCAATCAGGCTTATAAAAAAAATAAATGGAAAAGACGTAAACAAGTTAAGGGTTAGCCTGACAGGACGTAACAAAACAGCGTAATTGTTTACGTCTTTTCCATTTAACTGTTTCGTTATCTTCACCATCATTAACTCCTATCTTTATCTATCACTTAATAGATCAAATTTTGATTTTGTGTAATAGTAATAGAGCCCATCACCAATGTTGATTTCCCTCTTGTCAAAAATTAGAACTTGAACAATAACATGTAAATTTGTAAATAAACGGATAATGTTGTCTATTGTTGAAGTCGGTAAAATATAGAAAACTATTTACTACTTGTATATAAGAATATGTTATAAAGTGTAATGATTGTCAATTTGAATTATTTATGAATCTAGGAATCACCCAAATACGTTTTCATTCATTTGTTCATATTATTAATTTTTATAATTATGTATACACTTAGTATGGAATCCCCCCCCCCCCTTCGTTATTAATATCCATCACCCCATTTTACGCTGTTCACGTTTTATTGTGACGTCATTATAATATATATATTTTAAAGTGTTATAGGGGAACCTAACAGGAATTACATCAGCAAAAATATTAATCATAATATAAATTAATTTTGATGTTTATATTTTGATTCGGTCGTTTGGGGCGATATGTGCTTACTTTTAAACTATGTTTTATACTAGAAATAGTGCGTAAGCATGATATTGTGTTTACTGTGTGGCACATAGTGCGTCAACAGGAGATTGTGTTTACTGTGTGGCAAATAGTGCGTAAGCATGATATTGTGTTTACTGTGTGGCACATAGTGCGTCAACAGGAGATTGTGTTAACTGTGTGGCGCATAGTGCGTAAGCATGATATTGTGTTTACTGTGTGGCACATAGTGCGTAAACAGGAGATTGTGTTTACTGTGTGACACATAGTGCGTAAACAGGAGATTGTGTTTACTGTGTGGCACATAGTGCGTAAACAGGAGATTGTGTTTACTGTGTGGCACATAGTGAGTAAACAGGAGATTGTGTTTACTGTGTGGCACATAGTGCGTAAACAGGAGATTGTGTTTACTGTGTGGCACATAGTGCGTCAACAGGAGATTGTGTTTACTGTGTGGCACATAGTGCGTAAAAAGGAGATTGTGTTTACTGTGTGGCACATAGTGCGTCAACAGGAGATTGTGTTTACTGTGTGGCACATAGTGCGTCAACAGAAGATTGTGTTTACTGTGTGGCACATAGTGCGTCAACAGAAGATTGTGTTTACTGTGTGGCACATAGTGCGTCAACAGCAGATTGTGTTTACTGTGTGGCACATAGTGCGTCAACAGGAGATTGTGTTTACTGTGTGGCACATAGTGCGTAAACAGGAGATTGTGTTTACTGTGTGGCACATAGTGCGTAAACAGAAGATTGTGTTTACTATGTGGCACATAGTGCGTAAACAGGAGATTGTGTTTACTGTGTGGCACATAGTAGATTATTTCCACTGTTTTTATGGTAACTTTCCCACCGTGACGTCATGAATGGTATTCATTAAAATCAAAGGTAGATATTCCTTTCTGTTCATTCGTGTGTTATTTGCTCTAGTGATTTTATCGCGCTTGGTTCTGAAGCGATATTAGCTGGTAAATGTCAAAGATCCAATCAGGACAGGATTTAGTTAATTGACAAGGAATTAGGTCAAGGGTTACGAATTTAGTCACATGCCACGAATTAGGTCATACATATCATTATGCTAAAGAACATGAACGAGTCCACAGGCCGTGGTCACATGTCATGAAGTAGGTCGCATTCCATGAAGTAGGCCGCAGGTCATTAATTATGTAGGTCACATACAATGAACTAGGTCGCATTTCATGAAGTAGACCAACTGCAATTAATGAGTCTTAATGGGTGATATATAATCGGGTAATAGAGAACGGTTAACATATAGGCTAAGGGTAACAAATTAGGCCATATGTCACAAACTACAACGCCATGTATCTGGTCGCAAATCAGCAAACTGGTAATGAATTTGGTCACGCTATTTATAAGGTCACGGGTCATGCATAAAACGGGTCAAGAATTAGGTCATGGGTAATGAAATATGTCACGGGTCTCGATTAGGCCAGGTGTAATGCATAAAAACGGGTCAAGAATTAGGTCACGGGTAATGAAATATGTCACGGGTCTCGATTAGGCCAGGTGTAATGCATTAAACGGGTTATGATTTTAGTGTCACTTTTCAAGAATTACAATGTAGTGCATGATTGACGGATCTGGTCGCGAATAAATAACAAGTCATGTATTAGATCGCTAGCCATTGATGCGACCATGGTTTACGAATTATGTTATATATTATGAACTAGGCAATAGGTCTTGTATTCAGACACTAAACAGGTAAAGGGCTTGTGTTGTGAATGATATAACCTGTCTTGAATTAGGTAACGTCATGAATTCTTTCAATGAACATGAACTGGTCATCAAATAGGTCAAAAAGATTCGACTAGGACTCAGATGGCACTGCCAAAGATTGGGTCCCCTTTGTCTTACTGAGCTAGGACAAAATACCATGTCCTGTTAAAGGGACCCCTTTCTTTGTGTTCTAGGGTTTTCAGAAGGTCAGACAGCACCCGGAAAGAGATTAAACACAAGAATTAGAAATTCAAATTTCTTTCGCTTTTATTTGGAGCGTTCATTTTGTTCTTCACCAATAAAAAAAAATATTTATCAAGACCTCTGTTCTTATTTTTTAAGTTATTTTTATTGTTTTGTATTTAATGACATCTTTTATATTTACAGCCATGTTAAAATAATTATCTGTTATCATTGGGTGCCGTCCATAAAGTAGGTCAAGCTTCAGAGGGGGTAGGGGAGTATGAAAGATGGATAGTTAGTAACAGGGGAGAGGGTCCAGCCATGTGTGACATCATGGTGTTTTATATGAAATTTTTATTAATTTTAATTTTAAAAAAGGATGTTTTTTTGTGAAAGTGTGACGTACTTTAGGGGTTGGGGCTCAAGATTTGTGACAGGGGGAGTGGGGAGTTCAAAATGGTCAAAAACAGCGTGATGTACTTTACTGACGACCCCTTGACACTTTATTAGGCTATATTTAAATAAAAAAATTCCTATGCATTACTCCTTGAATATTCTGTCTTCACGCTCAAAACACCTTGCTGGATAAAATTTGAAAAGAAGCTTTGGACCCGTCCATAAATGACGTAACTCACCTGGGGGTAAGGGGGGGGGGTTCCACGCATTTTGTGACGAGCGGGAGGGTGGTGTTTAAGAATTGTGACGTCACACCAAAATGCGCAACTTTAATTATAAGTTACACTTAGATATTTGGTAACTTAGAATTTTATTTAATGACTTTTTACATGGCTTCACGCGTTTTAATTAGAGAGTAGCCTTACACTAAATAACACACTTAAATGACACAAATGTGATTTTAGACATGATCATTTTAAACTAGAAAAATACGGCTTTTTAGTGAGGGATGGGGGCAAAGCTTTCTAACGTCATAATGAAGGGTTGGGGTCTAAGTTTTTGAGACAACGAGTGACGAGTGGGAAAGAGTGAAAAATCGTTGGACTGAGGGACAACTAGTGCCATGTACCCATTCAGAGCTGGGTGGACTCAGGGACAACTAGTGCCATGTACCCAGTCAGAGCTGGGTGTACTCAGGGACAACTAGTGCCATGTACCCAGTCAGAGCTGGGTGGACTCAGAGACAACAAATGCCATGTGTCCATTCAGAGCTAGGTGGACTCAGGGACACCCTTGGCCCCGGCAACTAATCGCTGCCTTCACAGAGATTCGAATCCGTGACTATCTGTACGCCAATGCGCATACCACTCATCACTCGCCCGCTTCTGAAGGTTATAGACATGCAACAGTGTTTTGGAAAGAATGTAAACTTAAATTAGGTAAAGGAAGTAGTACGGCGGGCTGTTACTAGGGGCCGGCCTTAAAGTACGTCATGCTGCAGAGTGGGAGATGTAGGAAAGTGTGACAGTTTGTGACGGGGGAGGGTGGGTCCGGCCAAGAGTTTTTAATATTAATTACTTTACTAATACAAGTATTTTTTTTTCGAAAATTTAACGTACCGGTACTTTGAGGAGGGAAGGTTCCGCGATTTGTGACGGGGGGAAGGGGGAGTTAAAATGGCAAAAAATAGCGTGACGTACCTTATGGACGACCCCCAAATTAATGATAATTATCTTAGCTGACCCCAGTGTGTGCTCAGGTTCAGGACAATCTCAAGACTGTATTCAAAAGGAATTTGCCTTTTAACCCTAATGCAGATCTGCCTGTCAACATATAACATTATCTTATCTGTTACAGAAGCCCCTTCTATACGAAAGATTTTTGCGTCCGACGTTTATTCATGCTTAGTCTTTCATTTTTATTAGAGTTTTAATTGTTGATAAAGTGGTGGTTTTCCTGGTTTCTTTAGACAACCCATTTAATGTCCGAATTCCGGAAGGGAAGAACGAGAATACGTTGTTTTCTGTGCGTGCGTGTGCGTGTGTGTGTTTGTTCTTGCATACCGAATAAGAGAATTGTTTTTATCCCCATACCTATCTGAGGGATATATTAGATTATTTTTGTGTTGTATTTCTAAGTCATTATTAATTCCTTGTTTGTTATTGGTATAAATAATTGCTCTTTGTTCTTCTGTCCTCTAATGTTTCAAGGTTTAAAGATTTAACTAGTGGTGTTTCTCTTGTCAGTTTTGAATATTCTCCAACAATGAATCTAGCTGCTCTTTTAAGAATTTGTTTAGTTTTTATCAAAGTGTTCTTAAGGCTTTCATTTTTGTTTGCACATTAGTGATCTCTAAATATTATGTATTGTATTCGGCATCTTTCCGTCTCGCGAGACTATGGTGCATCACCGTTGGGTTGGGTTGCATTTTCTCGAGTGGCTGTGCAGTCCTATCCTTGAGTGACAGTCTTTACCACAGTTTTTACACACGAGTTCTTTGCTTCCAAATGTTTTGGCCTTTCTTCTAGCTCTTCTGTCTGCAGCCTCCTCCACTCCTCGCTCCTCGGCTACTATGACGCCCTCTTTGACAACTGTGCGCCACGTAGATCGGTCATCTGCCTTACACCCCCAGTCACTTGTATGTATTTTGGCTGCTTTCACGTCTCTTTGACAGACATCTTTAAATCGCAAGCGTGGGCGACCTGTTTTTCTCTTTCCCGAAGCAAGTTCACTTTATAGGAGGTCTTTCGGGATGCGGCCATTAATTTATTTCTTATTCTTATTTTCAAACGGACTCATCCATGTATCCTAAACACAAAGGACAAAACTTCTCTTAACATAGTAAAATAGATCTTTATTTATAATCTTTATTATTATTATTTATTTGTTTTTGGTTTGGTTATAAGCACCGACAAATGTTAGAGGAAATGACAACATATAACATGTTTATTTGGTAGCACACTGCTAGGCAAGAAGAACAACATAATTAACGTTGAATGGATACATGATAGAGATTTGCATACACTTGTGGATACAAACTTGGCTGTCAATCCAAGGGAAACACCATGACCAATCATAGAATGCAGCCATCTCATTACCATGACGTCATTATTTATAAACTTTCCGATAATTCATCAACCCAGCGGGACAAAAGTGGGACATTACTAAATATGTCGTAATTACACGTATGTACGTCATAGTGTCACACACTGCCAGCATGTAACATAGGGGCCGTCCATAGATGACGTCACGCACCTAGGGGAAGTGTGGCGAGGGGGAGGGGGGAGTTTAAGAAGTGTGACGTCACGTCAAAACACACCTCCTTAAATAAAATTTCAACATAAATATTCGATGTCTACTATTTATTTTATGACTTTTAAAAATTGAATTCACGCGTGTTATGATATTAGAGTGGAGCCTTAAAATAAATAATAGTAAAATGACAATAACGTGATTTGAAACATGCTCATTTTAAATAGAAAATGCTGCTTTAGAGGGCGGGTTCCACAGCTTTGTGACGTCATATTGGAGGGGGGAGGTCTAAGTTTTTGTGACGAAGTGTGACGAGGGGGGGGGGTTTAAGACCAGCCAATATCGCGTGACGTCACGTATGGACCGGCCCCATTCTGCCAACATGTCAGATACTGCAAGCATGTTACATACTGACAACATGTTTATACGGCCAAAAAGTCAGATAAATACGTTATATGAGTAAAAGGAACAATCAAATATTTGAGCAAAATAAAAACAATTTTTAGGAAATGTAAACATTTGGCTAATACACCATGTTTACAACAAAAACATTAATAATTTCAAGTTTTAAAATCGATTCAATTTATTTTAATTTTAGCATATTTATTAGTCTTAGTTTAGCACCAAGATCAATGGAAGTACAACAGAGGGAAAATCATTATATTTATGGACCAAATAACAGAAATAGAAGGTTAAGGATTAGGGAAGTTACAACAATAAAACATGGTAGGTAGGCTTAGTCATAGGGGAAACTTCAAGTAAAACATGAAACATTAAGTGATTAAAATTTGATTATTCAAAGATCAAGGTTTGCCCTGTGTGTCTGCGTGTTTCATGGCTATTCACACATTTAGTGGCACCCCAAAGAACCGGTTGTAGCTATTGACTGGCCACCTGTGGACATTAGCGGGCCATCCATGGCCGTCAGGTCATTTACTGGCAACAGGTGGCCATTGATTACACAAAGTGGCCATTAGTTTCTTAAAAGTGGCCACTGATTGTCCATCTTCGACTTTCTGGAAAAGTCAAATTATAAATTTGACAAGGACAGAAGGTCTGGGGGGGGGGGGTACGTAGAGAAAAATTGTCAATCACAACATAAAGATGACATCTGAGCTAAGAATTGTCACATGGATAAAGCATATTAAGTACTTTTTCCATTCATCCATGTACTTAAATCCAGCCATGCACGAGAGTCGAATATGCGCATTTTGGTTACCTTGGTCTTCGTATCTTAAAGACAAATATTCCACTCAATATAAAATACACGGTGGTCATCATAAACAAAATGATATAACCCAGTCCCAGGCGACAGTTGACCTTTTCAAAAAGGTCAAGGACTATTCCCCCCAAGGGCGTGGCAAGGGCCTGGGGCAGGACCAGAGACTGGTGCCAGACAGCGATATCTTTGGCCTTGTCCGAGTCGTCTGCTAGAACATCCATGACCAGGGCAAAGTCCACAGACTGGTATGCACCGAAACCAAGACCTGTGATACAAAGGAAATGTTAATGTAGAATTATCAGAGTTAACATCACATAGTGTTCACAGGGTAAAACATCACAACTTGTTAAGATCAGAGTAAACTAAACATAATAAAATGTTAAAATCAGAGTAAACATCGCAAAATGTTAGCATCAGAGTAAACATCACAAAATATAACCATCAGAGTAAACATAATAAAATGATAACATCAGAGTAAAGATCACAAAATTTTAACATCGGAGTAAAGATCACAAAATGTAAACATCAGAGTAAACATTACAACATGTGAATATTAAAAAATGTTAACATCAGAGTAAGCATCACATGTTAACACAATTTTACACATAGTCAAAGGAAATATAACAGAATTTAAACATCACAGTAAACCAAGGTACAGTACATTTTGTTTACTGACCGATAATAAACGCCATGAGGCCGGCAATGACGAAAGCAAATTTCCCAGACAAGAAAGCGTTGATGAATGCACCTACAGCCATTGTAAAGGCTGGGGGGGGGGGGAGAAATATTGGTTATTTCAGGAACATTTAAATATTGATAATTGTATGAACATAAGAAATATTTATTGTTGTACGGACATAAGAAATATTGATTGTTGTAGGAACGTAAGAAATATTAGTGTTGGTGGAACATAAGAAGTATTGATTGTTGTAGGAACATAGGATATATCGATTGTTGTAGGAACATAAGAAATATTGATTGTTGTAGGAACATAAGATATATTGATTGTTGTAGGAACATGAGAAATATTAGTGTTGGTGGAACATAAGAAGTATTGATTGTTGTAGGAACATAAGATATATTGATTGTTGTAGGAACATGAGAAATATTAGTGTTGGTGGAACATAAGAAATATTAGTGTTGTAGGAACATAAGAAATATTGATTGTTGTAGGAACATAAGAAATATTGATTGTTGTATGAATATAAGAAATATTGATTGTTGAAAACTTAAATAAATATTGATTGTTGTAGGAACATAACAAATATTAGTGTTGTAGGAACATAAGAAATATAAGTGTTGTAGGAACATAAGCAATATTGATTGTTGTAGGAATATAAGAAATATTGATTGTTGTAGGAATATAAGAAATATTGATTGTTGTAGGAATATAAGAAATATTGATTGCTGTAAGAACATAAGATATATTGATTGTTGTAGGAATATAAGAAATATTGATTGCTGTAAGAATATAAGAAATATTAGTGTTGTAGGAACATAAGAAATATTGGCTGTTGCAAAATTAAAGTTTTAGGCTATTGCCACACGCCTTACCTGCTATGGCCACAATTATTTTTCGGTAACCAGTACTGTCGGAAACAAACCCAAATACGATAGAGCTGTGAGATCAAGAAAACTTTATTGAAATATATTTTTAAAAAGTAACTGGAAAAAACGTAAACAGGGTAAGGGTTAGCCTGACAGGGTGTAACAAAACAGCAAACGTTTCGACAAAGAGCCTTTTTCGGCGGACTTACAATACGCAAATAAAACGAATGTAAAAAATAAAAATATATTTAAAAGCTAAATGATTTTTTTAAAATTAAACAATATCCTAATACGTACATAGATACGTGCAGTTTAAGTCTGTCGTAGGGCAATATCATTCCAAATAGAGATATATACACTCGGGACTCCAGTACTGTCACTTAGGGGCCGTCCATAAAGTCAAGAGGGGGGATTGGTGTAAGAAAGTGTGACAGTTTGTGACAAGGGGGAGTGGGGTGTGCGGCCATGTGTGACGTTATGGTTTTCTATATAAAATTTATTATTTTGTTAATAAAAAAAACAATATTTTTTTTTATCAAAGTGTGACGTGTGTTTGTGATAAGGGGAAGGGGGGAGTTTAATGTGGTCAAAAATAGCGTGACGCACTTTATGGACGGCCCCTTAAATAGCCACTGGTCACCTGCCCCCACATTACCTGATGGCTGCAGCAAAGAGAAGCGGCATAAGTAACAGGGCGACTGACGTGGCAGCACTCCAGCAGTAAGGCAATGGGATCATATCATTGAGCCAGTACTCCAGGAACCTGGGGGTCAAAGTTCAATGGAAAACTGGCAACGTCTGGTAGGCAATTATCTCTTATGTCGATTTAGTCAGTTGTTATGCAATAAATCATCGTGGCATTTAGTATGATGTCCTTCAATAAAGCAATTTTTAAAATGAAATGTTTCCATATAGTCGACTATAACCTTAGGGATAAATGTCATTGGTAGTTGAGTTCTATCATCTTCTATTACGGCAGTTATTTGATGACATTCACTGCTTTAAATTAGGCTTGTTTAAAATTTAATCCTTAACTTTTGAAAAATTACCGAATAGTTTATCGATAATTTTGATTAAGCTAAAATAAGATGTATGACGTGATTAAACTGAAAATTTCAAGGGAAGTAAAAAAAACAACAGGCAATTAAATTTTTTAAAATTTAAATATACGAGCTTAAAATAAAGTTTACACTTACAAATTTTTTTTTCTTAAATGGAGAAGTTTGTACGTAAAAAAGCAAACTATTAATAATTATTAATAATTAATCATTTATTAATAAATCGGAAAATTATTTAAAACAACATCTTCCATTTAATCGCTATTTTATCGGTTAAAAATAATTTAAATCGATAAAGATATTTACCTATTAATCGAGAAATTAATCGTTAATTTCCGCAGCCCTACTTTAAATATATCACCCATCTAGTTAGCAATTCTTACGTGACTTTAAGTGGCAGAGAATTGCAGCTCCATACATATAAATTCTCATGACTTACCCATTGCCCATGACTTACCAAGTGCCCATGACTTACCCATTGCCCATGACTTACCCAGTTATGGTAGCCACGCCTTGTTGTAACAAAAAGCGGGTAATAAAAACCCATCGGAAGTCATGCTCTGAAAAATATTAAGTTAAGTAGATATAAAGTTAAGTAGATATAAAGTTAAGTAGATATAAAGTTAAGTAGATATAAAGTTAAGTAGATATAAAGTTAAGTAGATCTAAAGTTAAGTAGATATTAAGTTAAGTAGATTTTACGTTAAGTAGACAGTAGATATAAAGTTAAGTAGATCTAAAGTTAAGTAGATATAAAGTTGAATAGATAAAAAGTTAAGTAGATATAAAGTTAAAGAGATATAAAGTTAAGTAGATATAAAATTCAAGCTAACAGAGTTCAGTAAAATAGTTTTTGTCAAAGAAGACCAGCACTCAGTTGATTCTTCGTTTAATTTTCATGACACCACATAATTAGCAATTTTTTATGTTTTACTTTTGAAAACAAAAATTGAAATTAACTAACAAACTGATTAAATGCGTATTTACTATTTACAATGCGCGTGCAATGACGTAGCCGATCAAATGGAAAGCGAAAGACATATCTTCGTTAGTAGATATTAGAATGTCTTGACGGGTCACCAAAAAAACAATGTGGCGGGCCATATGTGGCCCGCAGGCCGCACTTTGCCCACCCCTTATCTAGAGCCTTGCTTCATTTGATGGCCATAGGCTTGCAACTCACAACAAAAGACATTTTTCTTCATTATCCATAGGACGTGCATTTAGCGGTGACTCTGAGCTATGATCATAACTCAACCTTGTCAAGATTTGGTCATGCTTGTGCAGCATTCTTTTTTTGTGTGCACAATTTTACATTCAACAGACATACATCATCCTTATCGAAATGTGTTGCTGGGTAACTCTAAACTGCTGAGATGAGTCGGATAGATAGCTGTACGGATGAATAGCTTATAGGAAACATTGGTGGCTGTTTATGTGGTGATAACTATACTCAGGGTCGTAAATTCGGCAACATAAAGTTAAAAGGAAATGTAAAAAAACACCAACATCGAATTACTACGTGTGGTTGGGTTGTTTTAAAGACAAAAGTTTGCCTACCATTTTATATATGTATTATAGATGTTGAAAAAGATGACATTTATCATATTTTACAATCTATTTATTTTAGGACGACTAAAGGTCAATCACTACTATATCTGACATCATTAAATAGCTCATGTGACACCATTTAACAACTCATCTGACACCATTAAACAACTCATCTGACACCATTAAACAACTCATCTGACACCATTAAACAACTCATCTGACACCATTTAACAATCACTTAACATCATTTAACAACTCATCTGACACCATTAAACAACTCATCTGTCACCATTAAACAACTCATCTGACACCATTAAACAACTCATCTTACACCATTAAACAACTCATGTGACACCATTTAACAATCACTTAACATCATTTAACAACTCATCTGACACCATTAAACAACTCATGTGACACCATTAAACAACTCATGTGACACTATTAAACAATTCATGTGACACCATTAAACAACTCATCTGACATCATTTAACAACTCATCTGACACCATTAAACAACTCATCTGACACCATTAAACAACTCATCTGACACCATTAAACAACTCATCTGACACCATTAAACAACTCATCTGACACCATAAACAACTCATCTGACACCATTAAACAACTCATGTGACACCATTTAACAACTCATGTGACACCATTTAACAACTCATGTGACACCTTTTAACAACTCATGTGACACCATTAAACAACTCATGTGACACCATTAAACAAATCATGTGACACTATCAAACAGTTCATGTGACACCATTAAACAACTCATCTGACACCATTAAATAACTCATGTGACACCATTAAACAACTCATGTGACACCATTAAACAACTCATGTGACACCATTTAACAACTCATGTGACACCATTAAACAACTCATGTGACACCATTAAACAATTCATGTGACACCATTAAACAACTCATGTGACACCATTAAACAGCTCATGTGACACCATTAAATAACTCATGTGACATCATTAAACAGCTCATGTGACACCATTAAACAGCTCATGTGACACCATTAAACAACTGATCTGACACCATTAAACAACTCATGTCACACCATTAAACAAGTCATCGTATAGTAAACTAATCGTTTAATTATAACACTTATGACTTACCTTTCAGTGGACTCCAGAAACCAATAAATATGACTCTACAATCTGGAGAATATCAGAAGCAAAACGTTTACAGACAGCAGTGACCTTTGACCTGGGGGCCAACTCTTGGAGCTGTCATCTGAACCCCACTCTCCAAAATAAACATAATTATTTCAGAGCTTACAGCTCATCCTAAAAATATACAAACTTTTTTAAATGGAGGGTTCCAGATAGTGTGACGCGAACGTTTCCAGATCACCTCCCCTCTCCCGCATTTCTTTACGTTTAACCTCGTATTAATTATGCTAGGTGTCATACAGACCCTAATATTGGCTTTTACACATGGAATTAATTTTTTAAATATGTTTTCCGTTTTTAAATTAAATCGTATTTAATTATAATATATGCTATTTTCTTAAAATGGAAATTTATATATCACAAACAATGCCTGCCCAAGTGAACCTGTCTGTCTCTAATCGCTAACCGTCATGCGTTCTTATTGGCTGCACCACACGTCCTGCGCTTGATCATAAATCTACTTTTAATCTGGGCACTTTTCGTGTGACCGTCTGAGAATCACAAATAGTATTTTAAATATATCCCTTCATTCAGCCACTGGCAATTTTTCTGTCTCTGCCTCTCTTCCCCCCTCCTCCATCTCCACCCCCACCCACAGTGTCTCGTCCATACCCTCTCCCTCAATCACACCGCCTCCCTGTTAATCTTACTCAGCGGTTCTAGCCTCGGGTCTGGTTTAGCCGCCGCTTCTGTAACACTGCAGGTACTGATGAGAATCGACAGGACGATCACTGCTATGATGATGGCGTACATGGTCATGACCCCAACACGCTGGCAAGCAAAGAAAAAACACAGTCTTTATGGAAGGTCATTCTTTACTTGAGTTACCTACTTATCACACCGATTCACGTCAACCTGGAGTGAAACTTAACGCCGTACTACATCTCACAGCAACCTACGTCATTCTGACGTCATGCCAACAGTTAATGACGCCTTACATCTCACAAGAAACTACGTCATCCTGACGTCACACTAACAGTAAATGACATCCTACATCTCACAGCAAGCTACGTCATTCTGACGTCACACTAGCAGTAAATGACATCCTACATCACACAAGAAACTACGTCATCCGGACGTCACACTTACTGTGAATGCCGTCCCTGCAATGGCGCCTGAGACGTTCCCTAGCAGGATCATAGCTCCCATCATGCCAGAGTTAAAGCCTGCCGTCAAAAGTAGGTCAATTATAAAAACTAGGTCAATGTACATTGATTAGGGCAAATACTGTTAAACTATGTCAATAAACTAAAAATTTCTTTCTCCCCTAGACATTAATCTTATTATGACTCAAATATATTTTTAATGCATTCGTCTAATACATCCCCCCACCCAATAAAAAAGATTAGACTTCTATGTTTGTATACAAACTAGGATATCATGAGGCATACTTAAGTCAACAGAAATAATGACCATCTAAATAAATGGCGGTACATGAAGTGGACTGACCTCTCTGAGAAGGGTGAGACTTGTCTGCTACCAGGGCGTTGAATGGAACCGCCACCATGGCCTGGGACGAGATGACCAGCAGGAAAAATGTCACATACAAACCTGGGGAGGGAGGGTGGGGAGAGATTCAGTAGAGAAAAGAATGAAATCTTGAGATTGAGCAGAAATATTACAAAGATAATGTTGTAGTTTAGTTTCATGTGTTTTAGGGGAAAACAGAGATAACTTTTTCAGATTTTGATTAGGGAGAATAAACTCTTTCCTGCCGGATCAGAAAGAGTTTTAGTGTGTAGCTGAGTGGGTCACTGGTTAGCATGTCCACTGGTCGTGACGTTAACTTTAGATGAGACTGCAATATTGGGTGGCATGTGAGATTACAGAAACACTTTATCGTGAATGACCTTTACATGTTTGACTTAACTTCCTGACCTACAAGGTATTGACCTTTCCTGATCTAAAGACTCTAAAATTCAGGTACTGACCTAACTTTCAGACACTGACCTAACATTCAGGTACTGACCAACCATTCAGGTACTGACTAACCATTCAGGTACTGATCAACCATTCAGGTACTGACCAACCATTCAGGTACTGTCCTAACATTCATGAACTGACCTATCACTCAGGTACTGACCAGCCATTCAGGTACTGACCAACCATTCAGGTACTGACCAACCATTCAGGTACTAACCAAACATTCATGTACTGACCAACCATTCAGGTACAGACCAACCATTCAGGTACTGACCAACCACTCAGGTACTATCCTAACATTCATGAACTGACCTAACACTCAGGTACTGACCAACCATTCAGGTACTGACCAACCATTCAGGTACTGACCTAACATTCATGAACTGACCTAACACTCAGGTACTGACCTAAGTGACCAGAAGCTTGAATCTCATCTGAGTTGTGCTCAGCATACTTTGGTAGCACCACTCCATGGGCGTGTCCTGCTACATTACCAAAGTCATAGGAGGAGGCGGATGGATGAGGCACGTGACTGCTTTTGTTCTCTCGGAATGGCCAGCACCGACGTTCAATGAGATCTACTTCACAATGTTCCTGGGGAGACATGTCATGTTCTATGAGATATACTTTACAATGTTCCTGGGGAGACATGCCATGTTCTATGAGATCTACTTCACAATGTTCCTGGGGAGACATGTCATGTTCTATGAGATATACTTTACAATGTTCCTGGGGAGACATGCCATGTTCTATGAGATATACTTTACAATGTTCCTGGGGAGACATGTCATGTTCTATGAGATATACTTCACAATGTTCCTGGGGAGACATGTCATGTTCTATGAGATCTACTTCACAATGTTCCTGGAGAGACATGTCATGTTCTATGAGATCTACTTCACAATGTTCCTGGGGAGACATGTCATGTTCTATGAGATCTACTTCAAAATGATCCTGGGGAGACATGTCATGTTCTATGAGATCTACTTCACAGTGTTCCTGGAGAGACATGTCATGTTCTATGAGATCTACTTCACAATGATCCTGGGGAGACATGTCATGTTCTATGAGATCTACTTCATAATGTTCATGGGGAGACATGTCATGTTCTATGAGATCTACTTCACAATGTTCCTGGGGAGACATGTCATGTTCTATGAGATCTACTTCACAATGTTCCTGGGGAGACATGTCATGTTCTATAAGTAAGATCTACTTCACAATGTTCCTGGGGACACATGTCATGTTCTATGAGATCTACTTCACAATGTTCCTGGGGAGACATGTCAGGTTCTATGAGATCTACTTCACAATGTTCCTGGGGACACATGTCATGTTCTATGAGATCTACTTCACAATGTTCCTGGGGAGACATGTCATGTTCTATAAGTAAGATCTACTTCACAATGTTCCTGGGGAGACATGTCATGTTGTATGAGATCTACTTCACAGTGTTCCTGGGAAGACATGTTATGTTCTATGAGATCTACTTCACAGTGTTCCTGGGGAGACATGTCATTTTCTATGAGATCTACTTCACAGTGTTCCTGGGGAGACATGTCATGTTCTATAAGTAAGATCTACTTCACAATGTTCCTGGGGACACATGTCATGTTCTATGAGATCTACTTCACAGTGTTCCTGGGGAGACATGGCATGTTCTATAAGTAAGATCTACTTCACAATGATCCTGGGGAGACATGTCATGTTCTATGAGATCTACTTCACAGTGTTCCTGGGGAGACATGTCATGTTCTATGAGATCTACTTCACAATGTTCCTGGGGAGACATGGCATGTTCTATGAGATCTACTTCACAATGTTCCTGGGGAGACATGTCATGTTCTATGAGATCTACTTCACAATGATCCTGGGGAGACATATCATGTTCTATAAGTAAGATCTACTTCACAGTGTTCCTGGGGAGACATGTCATGTTCTATGAGATCTACTTCACAATGTTCCTGGGGAGACATGTCATGTTCTATGAGATCTACTTCACAATGTTCCTGGGGAGACATGTCATGTTCTATGAGATATACTTCACAATGTTCCTGGGGATACATGTCATGTTCTATGAGATCTACTTCACAATGTTCCTGGGGAGACATGTCATGTTCTAGGAGATCTACTTCACAATTTTCCTGGGGAGACATGTCATGTTCTATGAGATCTACTTCACAATGTTCCTGGGGAGACATGTCATGTTCTATGAGATCTACTTCACAATGTTCCTGGGGAGACATGTCATGTTCTATGAGATCTACATGTAACGTTCTATAATCTTATCTTATCTTATCTTATCTTATCTTATATGTTACAGACGCTCCTTCTGTACAGAAGATTATTGCGTCCTACGTATTTCTATGGTTTGTGTTTAGTCCTGTATTCTTACTAGAGTTTTAAAAGATGATAAAGTGGTGGCTTTCCTGGTTTCTTCAGGCAACCCATTCCACGCCCGAATACCGGACGGAAAGAAAGAAAACTTGTATGTGTTTGTTCTTGCATATGGAATAAGAAAGGTGTTTTTGTCTTTATGTCTATTTGAGGGTTGTATTAGGTTATCTTTGTGTTGTATTTCTAAATTAGAATTAATTGCCTTATGTATAATTACTAATTTACTCTTGGTTCTTCTATCATCTAGTGTTTCAAGGTTTAATGATTTAACTAATGGTGTTACTCTTGTCAGTTTTGAATATTCTCCAGTAATGAATCTGGCAGCTCTTTTTTGTATTTGTTCTAACTTATCAATATTTTCTTTGGTGGATGGGTCCCATACTGAAGATGCATATTCTAGTATAGGTCTCACCAGGGTGAGATAGCATTTTAGTTTTATATCTTTGTTACATTTGTAAAAGTTTCTTTTTATAAAGCCTAAGGTTTTGTTTGATTTTTTAATAACTTCATTGACATGGGGATTCCAAGATAGTTTCTCATTTATTATGACTCCTAAGTATTTCGCATCTTTAGTTTGGGTTAGTTCTTTTCCATGAATGAAATATTTTGAATTTATTTGTTTCTTTTTCTTTGTTACTCTTAGCAGTTGACATTTTTCTGGGTGGAAGGACATACTCCAGTTAGTTTCCCATTTTATTAATTCATCTAAGTCTTTTTGTAAAATTTTGCTATCTTGTTCTGACTTGATTGTTTTATAGATTATACAATCATCAGCAAATAACCTAACTTTAGTTCCTGTTGAGATATTGTTGGGTAAGTCATTTATATAAATTAAAAATAGTAAGGGACCTAGGACAGTTCCTTGTGGAACTCCTGAGTTAACCTTTATTGGTGTAGATTTAGAACCATTAATTATTAATCTCTACACAGACCTGACTTACCTATGCTATAGTTGGTGCTTACAGGCCTGACTTACCTGTTGCTTTAGTTGGCGCTTACAGGCCTGACTTACCTGTAGCTGTAGTTGGTGCATACAGGCCTGACTTACCTGTTGCTGTAGTTGGTGCTTACAGGCCTGACTTACCTGTTGCTTTTGTTGGTCCTCCAAGAACTGACTTACCTGTTGCTCGCTGCCGTGCTGTAATATAATATCTCCAATGTTGCCATTGCTGTAGTTGGTGCTCAAAGAACCACTGGTGTTAGCCATTCGAAGACCTGGGTGTGTACTGGAACAGATATAAAAAAACATTGGAAGACCTGTGTGTGCACTGGAACAGATATAAACACACTTTCAAAGAACCTGGGTGTGCACTGGGACATATATAAACAAACATGGGACAGATATAAACAAACATTCGAAGACCTGGGTGTACTGGGACAGATATGAACAAACATGGGACAGATATAAACAAACATGGGACAGTTATAAACAAACATGGGACAGATATAAACAAACATGGGACAGATATAAACAAACATGGGACAGATATAAACAAACATGGGAAAGATATAAACAAACATGGGACAGATATAAACAAACATGGGACAGTTATAAACAAACATGGGACAGTTATAAACAAACATGGGACAGATATAAACAAACATGGGACAGTTATAAACAAACATGGGACAGTTATAAACAAACATGGGACAGATATAAACAAACATGGGACATATATAAACAAACATGGGACAGATATAAACAAACATGGGACAGTTATAAACAAACATGGGACAGTTATAAACAAACACGGGACAGTTATAAACAAACATGGGACAGTTATAAACAAACATGGGACAGTTATAAACAAACATGGGACAGATATAAACAAACATGGGACAGTTATAAACAAACATGGGACAGATATAAACAATCATTCGAAGACCTGGGTGTGTAATGTGACAGATATAAACAATCATTCGAAGACCTGGGTGTGTAATGTGACAGATATAAACAATCATTCGAAGACCTGGGTGTACAATGTGACAGATATAATTAGCAGTCAGACAAAAATCAAATCTGTTCTTAGAATTGTTTATTTTTTTTACAAGAAAAGGTTTGTTTACAGATGTATGTGGATCTTAATAAAAACCAAACATAGGGAAGCAAAGTTTTTTTTAATTAAAGTTTGGAAATGCCGCTGCTGACTTGAACTTCTCCTTCAGATAATAATATGCTTGTAAGTCAAGCAGCTCTAACATTATATCATCTGAAGCTAAATCAGCTTGTAAGTCAAGCAGCTCTAACATTATATCATCTGAAGCTAAATCAGCTTGTAGGTCAAGCAGCTCTAACATTATATCATCTGAAGCTAAATTAGCTTGTAGGTCAAGCGGCTCTAACATTATATCATCTGAAGCTAAATCAGCTTGTAGGTCAAGCAGATCTAACATTATATCATCTGAAGCTGAATCAGCGTCTGTACTAAATGGCGGATATTGAAGAGTGGTTCCAAGGTTCTCGAAGTCTTTGAACCCCCCCCCCCTCTCAAAGCACACAGCTAAGGCATCCAACTGAACCTTGTACTTGTCCGTAGTTTCACCAGAATTGTTTTTCTGTTTAAGCAAAGGAAAATGTCAAAACCTGTTTTCGCCTGCTTGCCTGGAGATTAGGGAGATTTTAGCATATTGTATTGAAGACAGTTGTGTGAAAATTCTTTGCTGATTCTTTAAATTTGTTAACAATTTAAGACATTTCCCTTTTCTCTCTTTGTTTGTTAAATTGTGCCCGATAACAAAATGGCTTTTTGTTGTTTTGGGGTGGTTTCTTTTTAAATTGGTTTCTTTATAAAACGTTCTCACACTTACGGCACAGCAAGCAGACTTTTTTGTCCTCAACGCTCATGAACCTGCATTTAACATTCCATTCATCTTTATAAACACACCATTAATTCTCAAACTGTCTTCATTTAGGAGCAGTCATTGTAAAATAAAAGTCATTTCACTTTTAAATTACATTTTTAAAAAACAGTTTAAATTGAAAATCGTAAACAAAAGCCTCTTCTGGTTGAGCTGAAATATAGATTCGATTACAGGCGGCAACAATTTATGATTAATGATCAATCGAATCTGGAGCCTAAATATCAATTTAATATCATCAAACACCAATCAAGTACAGGGAATTAAATTTACAAAAATGTAAAACAAATTCTTAACAAAGAAATTAACATTGACATAATATCTCAACATGTACATGCCTAAGGCCTACGGGTACATGCCTAAGGCCTACGGGTACATGCCTAAGGCCTACGGTTACATGCCTAAGGCCTACGGATACATGCCTAAGGCCTACGGATACATGCCAGTGTATTCTGACGGGCCGCATGCTTGTAGTTTGTCCGGCCTTGTTATAGAGTATAGAGGTGTTGAAAAAATGGGAAGTAAAAGTGACTAATGAATAGTGGAATTGAAAAAGGGGGAGTAATGGTGAAAACTTACGTTATGATTTCCGGTGCACTCACTGCCATGCCTAGTAATCCTAAACTAGAGAGAAACACAAAGAAAGAATTCTGGGAGACTCTTAATTGTAATATAGAAAAACATTTAAGCTTAGTCAAGAACTACAGCAACTAAACCTCATCTAACAAACCACAACTAACAAATTACAGCTAACAAATTATAGCTAACAAATTACAGCTAACAAATTACAGCTAACAAACCACAGCTAACAAACCACAGCTAACAAACCACAGCTAACAAACCACAGCTAACAAACCACAGCTAACAAACCACAGCTAACAAACAAGAGCTTCCATCTCTTGAGGATACCACCATTTGAAAACAGCACTGATATTGAATTCACTTACCACAAGAGGGCAGCACCTACTAATATGATTGGTCGTCGTCTGCCCATACGAAACTTGAGTCTGTCACTGACCATTCCAATGAGAGGGCTGACCAGGAACGTCACAGCTAAAGGACACGATGACGTCATCATTACGGTGAAATGGAACACAAAGATGCGGAGGTGAATGATGTATGTTATCCTTCCCCCCCCCCTCCTTTTTCAACCCTACAAGATAAGGCACTGGACATAAACCTAACACAACAACCCAATATGACAACCCACCAGACACCAAATATCATTACAACCCAATATGACAACCTAACAGACACCAAATATGACAACCCAATATGACAACCCAATAGACACCAACTATCATGACAACCCAATATGACAACCCAATAGACACCAACTATCATGCCAACCCAATATGACAACCCACCAGACACCAAATATGACAACCCTCACCCACCAGACACCAACTATCATGACAACCCAATATGACAACCCACCAGACACCAAATATGACAACCCTCACCCACCAGACACCAACTATCGTGACAACCCAATATGACAAACCCACCTGCTCCTCCAGCCACCATACCACCCATCGCACGTCCTTTGTGCGCACTTCCTGCCATCTTCTCCACTTGAGCCGGTACAACTGAAATTGGACAAAAATATTCTACTTCAGGACCTGTCGAGTCTTAACAACCACCACTCCATTACAGATTCTATCACCCTTAGATGTAAGTATTGATCGTATTGTCTGATGTAACTTAACAACCACTCCATTACAGATTCTATCACCCTTAGATGTAAGCATTGATC
>MUZC01001703.1:23593-41009 GCA_002072015.1 Radix auricularia
TTTGGTTGGTGAACTGAATGGGTCTACGTGAATATTGCAGACAGACTTTGTTTGGTGAACTGAATGGGTCTACGTGAATATGGCAGACAGACTTTGTTTGGTGAACTGAATGGGTCTACGTGAATATGACAGACAGACTTTGTTTGGTGAACTGAATAAAATTGGTCTACGTAAATATGGCAGACAGACTTTGTTTGGTGTACTGAATGGGTCTACGTGAATATGGCAGACAGACTTTGTTTGGTGAACTGAATGAAATTGGTCTACGTGAATATGGCAGACAGACTTTGTTTGGTGAACTGAATGGGTCTACGTGAATATGGCAGACAGACTTTGTTTGGTGAACTGAATGAGTCTACGTGAATATGGCAGACAGACTTTGTTTGGTGAACTGAATGAAATTGGTCTACGTGAATATGGCAGACAGACTTTGTTTGGTGAACTGAATGGGTCTACGTGTATATGGCAGACAGACTTTGTTTGGTGAACTGAATGGGTCTACGTGAATATGGCAGACAGACTTTGTTTGGTGAACTGAATTGGTCTACATGAATATGGCAGACAGACTTTGTTTGGTGAACTGAATGGGTCTACGTGAATATGGCAGACAGTATGGCAGACAGACTTTGTTTGGTGAACTGAATGGGTCTACGTGAATATGGCAGACAGACTTTGTTTGGTGAACTGAATGGGTCTACATGAATATGGCAGACAGACTTTGTTTGGTGAACTGAATGAAATTGGTCTACGTAAATATGACAGACAGACTTTGTTTGGTGAACTGAATGAAATTGGTCTACGTGAAAATGGCAGACAGACTTTGTTTGGTGAACTGAATGGGTCTACGTAAATATGGCAGACAGACTTTGTTTGGTGAACTGAATGGGTCTACGTGAATATGGCAGACAGACTTTGTTTGGTGAACTGAATGAAATTGGTCTACGTGAATATGGCAGACATGCTTTGTTTGGTGAACTGAATGAAATTGGTCTACATGAATATGGCAGACAGACTTTGTTTGGTGAACTGAATGGGTCTACGTAAATATGACAGACAGACTTTGTTTGGTGAACTGAATGAAATTGGTCTACGTAATTATAGACCTGACAATACCTTTATGTCACTAGCCAAGACTCTTAGTATTCTAGACCTGACAATACCTTTATGTCACTAGCCAAGACTCATAGTATTCTAGACCTAACAATACCTTTATGTCACTAGCCAAGACTCTTAGTATTCTAGACCTGACAATACCTTTGTGTGACCAACATCATCTTCTATTTGATCGAAATTAAGAAACTGTGTGTCTTTATTTTAAAAAACAAAATACAAATTCAAATATTGAAAATAGATTGTAAGTACAATTGTTCTGTTAGTAACAACAATGACCCCGTTCTAACATTACCTTTCTGTTAGTGTCAACAATGAACAAATTCTTTCATTACCTTTCTGATAGTGTCAACAATGAACAAATTCTTTCATTACCTTTCTGATAGTGTCAACAATGAACAAATTCTAATATTACCTTTCTGTTAGTGTCAACAATGAACAAATTCTTTCATTACTTTTCTGTTAGTAATAACAATGAACAAATTCTTACATTACCTTTCTGTTAGTGACAACAATTAACAAATTCTTTCATTACCTTTCTGATAGTGACAACAATGAACAAATTCTTTCATTACCTTTCTGATAGAGTCAACAATGAACAAATTCTTTCATTACCTTTCTGTTAGTGACAACAATGAACAAATTCTTACATTACCTTTCTGATAGTGACAACAATGAACAAATTCTTACATTACCTTTCTGTTAGTGACAACAATGAACAAATTCTTACATTACCTTTCTGTTAGTGACAACAATGAACAAATTCTTACATTACCTTTCCCCTTCGGTGTATCGTTTGGCCATGATGATATAGTTGACACAGTATTATCTCTTTTCACAGGGCAATGATCTTCTCATAGAACAATGATCTTCTCATAGCAATGATCTTCTCATAGCAATGATCGTCTCACACCGCAATCGTCTTCTCATGATTCAATTCGCTGACTCCTCACAGTTTGTCCAACACTCTCACTCATCCTGGTCAACATTTAACCGGGCAGCATGCAAGTCCAGTCTCCGTGTGGTTCAAAGAATGTTGAGGTTACTTGGCCCTTCAAGTATAAAATACGTATGGTTTTTCGTGTGGATTGGTTTATAAAACATAGTCACTCATTAGCCACAAATCATTAGCCACCAATCATTAGCCACCACTCATTAGCCACCACTTATTAGACACCACTTATTAGCCACCGAACATTAACCACCGCAAATTAACCACCACACATTAGCCACCACAAGTTAGCCACCACAAATTAGCTACCACTTATTAGCCACCACACATTAGCCACCCCACATTAGCCACCACTCATTAGCCAAAAAACATTAACCACCACACATTAGCCACATCACATTAACCACCACTCATTAGCCACCACTTATTAGCCACCGAACATTAACCACCGCACATTAACCACCACACCTTAGCCACCCCACATTAGCCACCACTCATTAACCACGACATATTAACCATCACACATTAGCCACATCACATTAACTACCACACATTAGCCACCACATATTAACCGCCACACATTAACCACCACCCATCAGCCACCACACATTAACCACCACACATTAGCCACCACACATTAACCACCACACATTAGCCACCACACATTAACCACCACACATTAGCCACCACAAATTAACCACCACACATTAACCACCACACATTAGCCACCACACATTAACCACCACAATTAACCACCACTCATTAGCCACCACAATTAACCACCACACATTAACCACCACTCATTAGCCACCACTCATTAGCCACCACACATTAACCACCACAGTTTTCAGTGACTATTTTACTGAGAAATAATGAAATACATAGAAAATTATACATTTAGCAGTTGACAAAACGCTTTTTACTGACAGGAAACCCGCTGTACCGCAATCTTTGCGCTGCTCAACGTGTTTAACGTTTCATTAACTTCTACTCGGAATGCTAGAGGCAGGTACCTAAGTCTATCTAAGTCAGGGGTCTCAAAACTACGGCCTGCGGGCCAGATGCTGCCCTTCTTATCCGGCACCTGGAGACATTTTAATCTAAAAAAAAGATACTTCTTTTACTTATAGTTTACCACAAAACTGTGTGTAGTTGGTCCCCAAACAGCTGTTTGACACTTAATGCGGCCCTCCGGCAGAAAAGTTTGGAGACCCCTGATCTAAGTAATGGGAGAGAAACTACTATTAACTTTTCTTGAATCAATCCAAGCAAGCAATCATGTGGACCTAATCCAAGTAAGCTATCATTTGGACCCAATACAAGTAAGCTATCATGTGGACCCAATACAAGTAAGCAATCATGTTGAACTAATCAAAGTAGCAATCATACGGAACTAACAAAAACATTTTAAACTCGAACCTTGTAAGTCGATTTTCTGAAAGCAATACTTGGATATAGGAATATATTGATCGCTTTGGTATTGGCATCGTGTTGGTCTTAAAGTCAGCTATTCGAGGATGGTGACTTTGTAATTAGAGGCAGGGGTTGAAATGGAGGTGCGGGTGCTGATGGGAAATAGGGTTTGCGTGTCTTTGGAATATGAATGAGAATAGAAGGTGTGGTTGGTGTTGGTGTTGGGTGGGAGTAGGGTTGATGTTGGTGTGGGAGGGGAGTAGGGTTGGTGTTAGTGTGGGTTGGGAGTAGGGTTGGTGTTGGTGTGGGTGGGAGTAGGGTTAGTGTTGGTGTAGGGTGGAACTAGGGTTGGAGTTGGTGTGGGTGAGAGTAGGGTTGATGTTGGTGTTGGAGGGGAGTAGGGTTGGTGTTAGTGTGGGTTGGGAGTAGGGTTGGTGTTAGTGTGGGTGGGAGTAGGGTTGGTGAACGTGTGGAATGGTACGGGGGAAGGGACAGGAGGTTGCGTGGTCGTGAACCTTGACCTCAAATAGGCAGCACCGTGCTTCCTTGTTACAACAGTTATTTCAAACCCTCAAACCTAAAAGCAAAGGAGAGTGAGCGTGAAACAAATTTTGACGCCAGTGAGCAAGACGGTAAATGGCGCAAGCGCCGTCATTGCTTGAGGCAGTCAGTAATTTCTGGCCTAATCTCGGGCTGGATGTCAAGTCCAAAGAAATAGGATCTTGTCATAATCTGCTAGCTGTAATTAAAATGGAAGGGGCCTACCAGCCATATGACGTAGAAAAAAACACGAAAAATTGTAAAAGAATCGAGATAAGAAAGTGGAAAATAAAAAATTAAAACCGCAAGTGCCTTCTCTGAAAAGAGACTGCTAACGAATTCATTTTAGAACCTGTTGCTGGCTTCCGGTGTGAGAAGAAATGGAACAATGAAATCGGGTTAGAGACTAGAGATTGGAGACAAGCTTAAACTGATGATGGAAAGCAGCGGTTCTCATGATAGGGAACGTTGAGGCCTCCGATTAAATAATATTACGTCTTTTTAAAATTATTATGATTTTTTTATGTTTTTTAAAATACAAGGGTACCTCGAGATACGAAATTAACCGTTTCGGGGTGGCTTTCGTGTCTTGGATTTTTCGTATCACGAACCAAGTTTTGCATGTGAAATACTGAATCCGCTTCAAGCCATACAGAAACAACACAAGAAATTGAAAATATCACGAAAGACCAGAGAAAAACAAATCCTTAAAATTACACATTAGAAATCAAATAAATGATAAGAAAAAATGAAAACAGGCTAAGATAAAGGAAAAATGATATGTTTATAACAATACCTTTCAAGATAGGCGATGTGGCGAAGTGTCGGAGAAGGTGTTGGGAGGGGGGAGTGGATGGCAGGAAATATTACAGCATTACGAAACACTTAAATTTATGAAAAGAATACGTTATGTATAAACTTTGTAAGAATTACTGCTGAATAAACACATTTAGTACAACTGTCGAGAAGGGGTGACCTCTACGTGGTTCGACAGACGAGTAGGGTCGTGGTGCAGACCACGGCCTGAAACCGAAAACTCCTGGCTTGGACAGACGAAGTCCGATGTTAGGTGTTAGGTGCTAGTCATATATGATTACAGCCGCTGTACGGATCTTAGGCAGAGCATTTAGATGCAAAAAGCCGATGATGAAAACCAAAGTAGCCGTTGAGGGTCGGGTTACTCCGAAGCGACCGTTTCGTCCCCCTCAATTAAATAGCAACGCTGCTGAGCGGTGCCGGTTTAGGGCCAGGAGCGCCAGTACGGATTTTCAAAAGGTACCGCTAGGAAAAGCTTTGGACGCCAGATCTGAGGAAACCTTCCGGTGGGGGTAAAACCCTAGGTAGGGCAGTGATGATCCCCCACTTTGCGGCGATCTAAACCATAGAGACTCGTAAGCTTTGCCGGGGTGGCGCCAAAGTGATACTGTGTTGATAGCGAGTCGTAGTAGGGAATTCCACCCCTCCCTCGGGAGGCTCACTTAGTGGGAGGCGTTTTTGACCTAGTGTCCTGGACGCCTAGGCGGCCGCTTGTAGCAGCGACCGCTCAAGGGAGGGGGGCTTCTCAGCCTTTACGTCCCTTAGGGGGCCAGAGGGCTGAGGGGGTTTTCCGGGAAGCCCCATGAATGGCGCAGGCTCGGGACTGCTGATTTTCTTCCACATGTAAGATTTTCAGTACAACTAGGTGCATGACGTCATTTATGGATGGCCCCTGAATACATTCACGGGTTGCCCAATGTTGGCAGTTGAGCGTTTTTCGTACCTTTGACTTTTCCGTACTGGCATTTCGTATCTTGGATTTTGCGTGCATTTAAGCATTCGTATCTCGAGGTACCACTGTGATGTAAAGTTTGACTGAATTGTACTACAGAGTCCGGTGATTTAGCCAATGAATTAAGTACTTAGTGTTTGCGCTACAGCGCTTGTTGATTGCGTGACAGTACTTACATATTGTGCTATATTGTACCAGTGATTGGGCTATAACCATTAGTGATTGTGCTGCAATACTCAGTAATTGTCCTACAGTATTCAGAGATTGTGTCACGGTAGCTATTGACTTTGTTAAAGAAGCCCAAGATTTGTTCCAGATATTAAAAAAAAAATTGTCACAATATTCAATGAAAGACGTTGAATAACGCTAACGGTAAAATTCCCGGCCAAGAGAATCTGTTACTATATTTAGACTAATGGTTTCCCAGATTGGGCTGTCATTTGATTATGTCTCCAACAAAAAAAATCTCCTCTCACAGAGAGTTCCAGAAGATTCCAAAGTCTCTTTCGGTGGTCATGCGTGCGTACGTTAAAGAACACTTTCTGTTACACTGTATAGTATCAATTATACACGTGGGTAACGTGCTATATTTGCGTGTGTAGTATCTAATACAAAACTGTGCAATAACAAGTATTTACGTCTGTAACAATAAGTATACATGACTGTAACATTATGTATACATGACTGTAACATTAAGTATACATGACTGTAACATCAACTATACATGACTGTAACATCAACTATACATGACTGTAACACTAAGTATACATGACTGTAACATTAAATATACATGACAGTAACATTAAATATACATGACTGTAACATCAAGTATACATGACTGTAACATCAACTATACATGACTGTAACACTAAGTATACATGACTGTAACATTAAATATACATGACTGTAACATTAAATATACATGACTGTAACATCAAGTATACATGACTGTAACATTAAATATACATGACTGTAACATTAAATATACATGCCCATAACATCAAGTATATATGTCTGTAAAATCAATTATATATGTCTGTAACATCAAGTATGTATGTCTGTAACATCAAGTATATATGTCTGTAACATCAAATATATATATATATATATATATATGTCTGTAACATCAAGTATATATGTCTGTAACATCAAGTATATATTCTGTAACATGAAGTAAATATGTCTGTAACATCAAGTACATATGTCTGTAACATCAGTATATATGTCTGTAACATCAAATATATATGTCTGTAACATCAGTATATATGTCTGTAACATCAAGTATATATGTCTGTAACATCAAGTATATATGTCTGTAACATCAAGTATATATGTCTGTAACATCAACTATATATGTCTGTAACATCAAGTATATATGTCTGTAACATCAGTATATATGTCTGTAACATCAGTATATATGTCTGTAACATCAAGTATATATGTCTGTAACATCAGTATATATGTCTGTAACATCAAGTATATATGTCTGTAACACCAGTATATATGTCTGTAACATCAGTATATATGTCTGTAACATCTGTATATATGTCTGTAACATCAGTATCTTTGTCTGTAACATCAAGTATATATGTCTGTAACATCAGTATATATGCCTGTAACATCAAGTATATATGTCTGTAACATCAGTATATATGTCTGTAACATCAGTATATATGTCTGTAACATCAGTATATATGTCTGTAACATCAAGTATATATGTCTGTAACATCAAGTATATATGTCTGTAACATCAAGTATATATGTCTGTAACATCAAGTAAATATGTCTGTAACATCAGTATATATGTCTGTAACATCAGTATATATGTCTGTAACATCAGTATATATGTCTGTAACATCAGTATATATGTCTGTAACATCAAGTATACTTGTCTGTAACATCAGTATATATGTCTGTAACATCAAGTATATATGTCTGTATTATCAAGTATACATGTCTAAAACTTCAAGTATACTTGTCTGTAACTTCAAGTATACATCTCGGTAACACCAAATATACATGTCTGTAACATCCCTTAAAGCGACTATTTCGAAACATCTTCAAACCAATCCAACGTTAAAAACTAATTTTGATTTCCTCTATTCTAACACGACAGCATGAACTGAGACTTTTGTTTTTTACTTGCTATCCTAGACCTAAAATCAAATTTACACATTTAACATAATAAGGATATCATAACAGGGCAACATATTCCCTTATCTCATTCTATTTGAGAAACTGTTTTAGTTTTAATATCTTCGACGAAAATTAAAATACACAATTTTCATTTACCTGAGACTCACCAAATACTTCTAGCTGTATAACCAACAGAGAAAGAGTTGAGACACAGCAAAGTTGTACTCTTCAGTGCCTTTGTGGTTGAGAAAAGGAACGAGTGAGCAAGTGTGTGAGAGAGAGGGAGAGAGAGAGAGAGACCGCGCAGATATTGATGACGCAATTTCTCAAAAGTTATGAACATTCTAAAAATAGTACTCACCTAATTATTCTCGACATTGTTTTACCTGGTCTTATCGTCCCATGCACGCTACAAGCTATTTATCGCAGTCCTTGCCAAAGCTCTATGCTGGCTAGAAGGGATCTCAAAGTTTTATCGATGGCGCCGATTTCAGATCCATTTTTTAAAGCCAGATAATATCCGGGATAGAAGACGAAGAGATGCGCTGGGTTGTAAATGTTTGTAACAGCTTGTGTCTAAACTTGAACGCTGCAGTGTTTACCTTTAGAATATTTCCTATGAGTTTAGAGTAATCCGATCAATAGGATTTTAAATTATAGCGAACTGAAACGATCCAAGAGATTGGTGGAGGATACAAACCGGCAAAGTCCTGGATGATTTTAGTCAATAGTAATAATATGTTTTTGTTATGTCTTTCATACAGGAAGTTTCTTTTCGCCACTTTCAAAATAAACTACATTGTATTTCGATCGCGGTGTATCCAAAACTTAACTAAAATCTAAAAGCCTATTAGAAACACTAAAGGTTTAATTAATTATAAATCGGTATGTGGGGTTGGAAGGTCATAGCCATTTACAACACCATATGTTCAAAAGTCTATTGATATCTGCCCATATCTACACCGTAATGTCTATCTGCCCATGACTACACCATAATGTCTATCTGCCCATATCTACACCAAAATGTCTATCTGCCCATATCTACACCATAATGTCTATCTGCCCATATCTACGCATAATGTTTATCTGCCCATATCTACACCATAATGTCTATCTGCCCATATCTACACCAAAATGTCTATCTGCCCATATCTACGCATAATGTGTATGTTCCCATATCTACACCATAATGTCTATCTGCCCATATCTACACCAAAATGTCTATCTGCCCATATCTACACCATAATGTCTATCTGCCCATATCTACACCAAAATGTCTATCTGCCCATATCTACGCATAATGTTTATCTGCCCATATCTACACCATAATGTCTATCTTCCCATATCTACACCAAGATGTCTATCTGCCCATATCTACATCTAAATGTCTATCTGCCCATATCTACACCCTAATTTCCAACACATGATCTGAAATATGCCCATGATAAACGAGAAATCGATTAAAGAGTTTTTTAACATTATAACAAATCAATAGTTTAGGTCATCAATTCTACAGTCTACTGAATTCTCTACATATGTTAAACGATTCTCGCTAAATAAATAGCTAAATCCCCAGCATGGGATATCATATTATGTATGTAACAATTTTAAAAGATTTTAGATTAAACAAGTAAACATTATGGCAATGGCGTAGCGTGGGAGGGAGGCAAATTAGCATGAGAACGTGATACTTATATGGTGGTAACTTAATTGATTCTCAAACATTTGACAGCCGTTACTGTTGGAAAAGCAAAACTTACTGTACCCTATTAATTTGAAATATGAGCCAATCGAATGCGCCGAGCGGAAAATTCCTTGTTGTTTATTAGCTTCTAAAAATAAATAACATTAAAATAAAGTTTGATTAAATAAAAGAAACGACAATCTTAAAAAAAGTAAAAGAAACGAAGAAACTATATTAAATAGGTGAAGGTATCTAATGCCAAAACTTCAAACCCCGTGGTTATGAATTTTGTCTTCTGTTACTAATGCTACTGAGATGGGGAAAAAAAACGGGGGCTGAAGTAGTGTACGAACATGAAAATAATCTGCTGGTACATATAATTGATTCAAGGTTGATTTTAACGTAAGTAAACTACTGGGAAAACATTCTAGGCGAACTTCCAAGGTTTTTTCTTCCAGAGCATCATTATTATAATTTTAATTTCTTTTGTCAACAGTTCTTTCCACTGTCTTAAGTTATGCCTGGTGTTAAAATAGCTTATCAAAAATTAAGTATATGAAAAATTAATTACAATTAATAAAGAATACACCAAGATTTACTCTTATATGGCTATTTTGACTATTGAGCACGGCATGGCTGAAAACATTGATACATGAAAGATGTGCCTGAGAAAATAAGAAGACTTCAATTTTTTTCAAGAAATGAGGATTTTCTTTTATTTCTAACATAAAAATGTACAAAGTCATTATTATTATTACTTTCTAATAAAAACAATATTTAAAAACTATTTTTACTGTAGAGCGTTAACATATTTTTCTCAGAAAAAAGGGGCGGCGGTTGCAAATTTGAGTCGTGCCCAGGTCGGCACATACCCACGCTACCCCAGGTCGGCACATACCCACGCTACGCAGCTGCATCACGGAAAAGGTAACATTTGATATCAGTTTCCTAAAACAACACAAAGGACCTTAAAGGTTTTGACCCATATTGACAAACTGAATATCACCATGCACAACATTTTTGTCCTAACATTACATCAATTTCTACAACATTTCTGTTCTAGTATGACATTCAAATCTACATTTCTGTCTTAACATGACATCAATATCTACAACATGTCTGTCCTAATATGACACCAATATCTACAACATTTCTGTCCAAATATGACATCAATATCTACATTTCTGTCTTAACATGACATCAACATAAACGATATTTATGTCCCAACAGGACATCAAAATGTAAAACATCTGTCCTAACAGGACTTCAACATATACAACATATCTGTCCCAACAGGACATTTAACAAGTACATCTCAAGTCACAACATTAACGTATTATTTTCCTACTAAGAGTATCAACTAGTTCATCATTGACGACATCGGTGTCTAACTGACCATCCCCAACCACATCAAACATCTTCATCAACAACAACCACCTTCATCTTCATCAACCACATCCATCTATGCCAACCCCATCCATCTATGCCAACCCAATCCATCTGCGCCAACACCATCCATCTATGCCAACCACATCCATCTATGCCAACCCCATCCATCTATGCCAACCCCATCCATCTATACCAAACACATCCATTTATACCAGCCACCTTCATCCATATCAACACCGCCATCCACATCAACCAAATCCATTTACAACAACCACTTCTAATCACAACAACTGCATCCATCCACATTAGCCACGCCATCCATAACAACCTTGAATTTACTAGTACTGAGTATTTGCAGACTTTTACTGAACTTGTTTTCCTTCAAGATTTGTAGTAACTGTAGTCCTTCGTTGTTTCAATTCTTCACTGTCTAAAGTCCTTGACAGTTTGTCAACCTTAACTATTTGTAGCCCTTCACTATATTGTAGACCTTGACAATTTGTCAACCTTCACTATTTTGCAGGCTTCGAATGTAGGTCAACCGTTACATATTGTGGGCCTTCACTATTTGTCAACCTCACTATTTTGGAGGTCTCGACATTATTTGAAGTTAATTTTTTAAATCTTCTATTGCTATCAAGTACTAGAGGGATATGTTCCTTATTTTAGTACCATTAATTGTGTCTATAACAAACTGTGCTAAGATAGATATTCTTTTAAAAGAAAAAAGTTTGGATTTTCCTTTCAACTTAAAAAATAATATTACATTGCTAAAGTTAAAGAAGGCATGCCTATGAAAATTAAGTAACAGTAACATGTTGTAAAGATATTTTGCCGATTTCCAAGTTAATATTACAAACAAAGTTCAAAGTTTGCTTAAATTCTTAAAATACAATCAAATCATTTACTTAGACATACAACTTAAAATTATCTATGTCAACGCACGGCTCTTCTTCGTACACACATGTCATTACATGTACTTACCCTCACACCGAGATGTCTACACATGTACTCACACTCACACCGAAATGTCAACACATGTATTCTCCCTCACACCGAGATGTCAACACATGTACTCACCCCCACACAGAGATGTCAACACATGTACTCTCCCTCACACATAGATGTCAACACATGTACTCTCCCTCACACAGAGATGTCAAATCTCCCTCAAACAGAGATGTCAACACATGTACTCTCCCTCACACAGAGATGTCAACACATGTACTCTCCCTCAAACCAAGATGTCAACACATGTACTCTCCCTCACACAGAGATGTCAATACATGTACTCACCCTCACACCGAGATGTCAACACATGCACTCACCCCCACACAGAGATGTCAACTCTCCCTCACACAGAGATGTCAACTCTCCATCACTCCGAGATGTCAACTCACCCTCACACAGAGATGTCAACTCACCCTCACACTGAGATGTCAACACATGTACTCTCCCTCACACAGAGATGTCAAATCTCCCTCACACAGAGATGTCAACTCTCCCTCACACCGAGATGTCAACTCACCCTCACACAGAGATGTCAACTCACCCTCACAATGAGATGTCAACACATGTACTCTCCCTCACACAGAGATGTCAACTCACCCCCACACAGAGATGTCAACTCACCCACACACAGAGATGTCAACACATGTACTCACCCTCACACCAAGATGTCAACACATGTACTCTCCCTCACACCGAGATGTCAACACATGTACTCTCACTCACACAGAGATGTCAACTCTCCCTCACACCAAGATGTCAACACATGTACTCACCCTCACACCAAGATGTCAACACATGTACTCACCCTCACACCAAGATGTCAACACATGTACTCACCCTCACACACAGATGTCAACACATGTACTCACCCTCACACCAAGATGTCAATACATGTACTCTCCCTCACACAGGGATGTCAATACATGTACTCTCCCTCACACCGAGATGTCAACACATGTACTCAATCCCACACAGAGATGTCAACTCTCCCTCACACAGAGATGTCAACTCTCCCTCACTCCGAGATGTCAATACATGTACTCTCCCTCACACCAAGATGTCAACACATGTACTCACCCTCACACCAAGATGTCAATACATGTACTCTCCCTCACACAGAGATGTCAATACATGTACTCTCCCTCACACCGAGATGTCAACACATGTACTCATCCCCACACAGAGATGTCAACTCTCCCTCACACAGAGATATCAACTCTCCCTCACTCCGAGATGTCAATACATGTACTCACCCCCACACAGAGATGTCAACAAATGTACTCACCCCCACACAGAGATGTCAACACATGTACTCACCCCCACACAGAGATGTCAACACATGTACTCACCCCCACACAGAGATGTAAACTCACCCCCACACAGAGATGTCAACACATGTACTCACCCCCACACAGAGATGTCAACACATGTACTCTCCCTCACACCGAGATGTCAACACATGTACTCTCTCTCACACGAGATGTCAACACATGTACTCACCCTCACACAGAGATGTCAACTCACCCTAACACAGAGATGTCAACAAATGTACTCACCCCCACACAGAGATGTCAACACATGTACTCACCCCCACACAGAGATGTCAACACATGTACTCACCCCCACACAGAGATGTAAACTCACCCCCGAACAGAGATGTCAACACATGTACTCACCCCCACACAGAGATGTCAACACATGTACTCTCCCTCACACCGAGATGTCAACACATGTACTCTCTCTCACACGAGATGTCAACACATGTACTCACCCTCACACAGAGATGTCAACTCACCCTAACACAGAGATGTCAACACATGTACTCACCCCACACAGAGATGTCAACTCACTCTCACACAGAGAAGTTAACTCACCCTCACACAGAGATGTCAACTCACCTTCACACAGAGATGTCAACTCACCGTCACACAGAGATGTCAACTCACCCTCACACAGAGATGTCAACTCACGCTCACACAGAGATGTCAACTCTCCCTCACTCCGAGATGTCAATACATGTACTCACCCCCACACAGATATGTCAACTCTCCCTCACTCTGAGATGTCAATACATGTACTCTCCCTCACACAGAGATGTCAATACATGTACTCTCTCTCACTCCGAGATGTCAATACATGTACTCTGCCTCACAGAGAGATGTCAACTCTCCCTCACTCCGAGATGTCAATACATGTACTCTCCCTCACACAGAGATGTCAATACATGTACTCTCCCTCACACAGAGATGTTAACTCTCCCTCACTCCGAGATATCAATACATGTACTCTCCCTCACACAGAGATGTCAACTCTCCCTCACTCCGAGATGTCAATACATGTACTCACCCCCACACAGAGATGTCAACGCACCCTCACACCGAGATGTTAATACATGTACTCACCTACACACAGAGATGTAAACTCTCCCTCACTCCGAGATGTCAATACATGTACTCACCCCTAAACAGAGATGTCAACTCACCCTAACACCGAGATGTCAACACATGCACTCTTCCTCACACCGAGATGTCAACACATGTACTCACCCTCACACAGAGATGTCAACACATGTACTCTCCCTCACACCGAGATGTCAACACATGTACTCACCCTCACACCGAGATGTCAACACATGTACTCACCCCCCACACAGAGATGTCAACTCACCCTCACACAGAGATGTCAACACATGTACTCACCCTCGACAACGAGATGTCAACTCACCCTCACACCGAGATTTCAACTCATCCTCACACAGAGATGTCAATACATGTACTCACCCTCACACCGAGATGTCAAATCACCCTCACACAGAGATGTAAATACATGTACTCACCCTCACACCGAGATGTCAACTAACCCTCACACCGAGATGTCAACTCACCGTCACACCGAGATGTCAACTCACCCTCACACCGAGATGTCAACTCACCCTCACACAGAGATGTCAATACACGTACTCACCCTCACACAGAGATGTCAATACATGTACTCACCCTCACACAGAGATGTCAATACATGTACTCATACCTCACACAGAGATGTCAACACATGTACTATCCCTCACACAGAGATGTCAACTCACCATCACACCCAGATGTCAACACATGTACTCTTCCTCACACAGAGATGTCAACTCACCCTCACACAGAGATGTCAACACATGTACTCTCTCTCACACAGAGATGTCAACACATGTACTCACCCTCACACCGAGATGTCAACACTTGTACTCACCCTCACACAGAGATGTCAACTCACCCTCACTCAGAGATGTCAAAACATGTACTCACCCTCACACCAAAATGTCAACTCACCCAAACACCGAGATGTCAACACATTTACTCACCCTCACACTGAGATGTCAACACATGTACTCACCCTCACACCAAGATGTCAACTCACCCTCACACTGAGATGTCAACACATGTACTCACCCTCACACATATGAGATGTCAACACATATACTCACCCCCACACCGAGGTGTCAACACATGTACTCACCTTAACACCGAGATGTCAACTCACCCTCACACCGAGATGTCAACACATGTACTCTCCCTCACACCGAGATGTAAACACCTGTACTCTTCCTCACACCGAGATGTCAACTCACCCTCACACAGAGATGTCAACACATGTACTCACACTCACACCGAGATGTCAACTCACCCTCACACCGAGATGTCAACTCACCCTCACACCGAGATGTCAACTCGTGTACTCTCCCTCACACAAAGATGTTTAACTCACCCTCACACCGAGATGTCAACACATGTACTCACCATCACACCGAGATGTCAACACATGTACTCACCCTCACACCGAGATGTCAACTCACCCTCACACAGAGATATCAACTCTCCCTCACACCGAGATGTCAACACATGCACTCTTCCTCACACCGAGATGTCAACACATGTACTCATCCTCACACAGAGATGTCAACACATGTACTCTCCCTCACACCGAGATGTCAACACATGTACTCACCCTCACTCCGAGATGTCAACACATGTACTCAACCCCCACACAGAGATGTCAACACATGTACTCTCCCTCACACAGAGATGTCAATACATGTACTCACCCTCACACCGAGATGTCAACTCACCCTCACACCGAGATGTCAACTCACCCTAACACCGAGATGTCAACTCACCCTCACACCAAGATGTCAACTCACCCTCACACAGAGATGTCAATACATGTACTCACCCTCACACAGAGATGTCAATACATGTACTCACCCTCACACAGAGATGTCAATACATGTTCTCAACCTCACACAGAGATGTCAACATATGTACTCTCCCTCACACCGAGATGTCAACTCACCCTCACACAGAGATGACAACACATGTACTCTCTCTTACACAGAGATGTCAACACATGTACTCACCCTCACACCGAGATGTCAACACATGTACTCACCCTCACACCAAGATGTCAACACATTTACTCTCCCTCACACAGAGATATCAATACATGTACTCACCCTCACACCGATATGTCAACTCACCCTCACACAGAGATGTCAATACATGTACTCACCCTCACACCGAGATGTCAACTCACCCTCACACAGAGATGTCAACACATGTACTCACCCTCAGACCCAGATGTCAACACTTGTACTCACCCTCACACAGAGATGTCAACTCACCTTCACACAGAGATGTCAACACATGTACTCACCCTCACACCGAGATGTCAACACATATACTGACCCCCCACACAGAGATGTCAACATATGTACTCTCCCTCACACCGAGATGTCAACACATGTACTCACCCTCACACCGAGATGTCAAGACATGTACTGAACCCCCACACAGAGATGTCAACACATGTACTCTCCCACACACCGAGATGTAAACTCATGTACTCTTCCTCACACAGAGATGTCAACTCACCCTCACACAGAGATGTCAACACATTTACTCTCCCTCACACCGAGATGTCAACTCACCCTCACACAGAGACGTCAACACATGTACTCTCTCTCACACAGAGATATAAACACATGTACTCACCCTCACTCCAAGATGTCAACACATGTACTCTCCCTCACACAGAGATGTAAACACATGTACTCACCCTCACACCGAGATGTCAACACATCAATACATGTACTCACCCTCACACCGAGATGTCAACTCACCCTCACACAGAGATGTCAACACATGTACTCACCCTCACACCGAGATATCAACACTTGTACTCACCCTCACACAGAGATGTCAACTCACCTTCACACAGAGATGTCAACACATGTACTCACCCTCACACCAAGATGTCAACTGACCCTCACACCGAGATGTCAACACATGTACTCACCCTCACACCGAGATGTCAACACATATACTGACCCCCCACACAGAGATGTCAACATATGTACTCACCCTCACAC
>MUZC01001703.1:41126-59463 GCA_002072015.1 Radix auricularia
GAGATGTCAACTCACCCTCACACAGAGATGTCAACACATGTACTCACACTCACACCGAGATGTCAACTCACCCTCACACCGAGATGTCAACTCACCCTCAATCCGAGATGTCAACACGTGTACTCTCCCTCACACAGAGATGTCAACTCACCATCACACCAAGATGTCAACACATGTACTCACCCTCACACCTAGATGTAAACACATGTATTCACCCTCACACAGAGATGTCAACTCACCCTCACACCGAGATGTCAACACATGTACTCACCCTCACACCGAGATATCAACACATGTACTCTCCCTCACACAGAGATGTCAACTCACCCTCACACCGAGATGTCAACACAAGTACTCACCCCCCACACAGAGATGTCAAATCACCCTCACACCGATATGTCAACACATGTACTCTCCCTCACATAGAGATGTCAACTCACACCGAGATGTCAACACATGTACTCTCCCTCACACAGAGATGTCAACACATGTACTAACCCTCATACCGAGATGTCAACACATGTACTCACCCCCCACACAGAGATGTCAACTCTCCCTCACACCGAGATGTCAACACGAGCACTCTTCCTCACACCGAGATGTCAACACATGTACTCACCCTCACACAGAGATGTCAACACAAGTACTCTCCGTTTACACCGAGATGTCAACACATGTACTCACCCTCACACCGAGATGTCAACACATGTACTCACCCCCCACACAGAGATGTCAACTCACCCTCACACAGAGATGTCAACACATGTACTCACCCTCACACCGAGATGTCAACTCACCCTCACACCGATATTTCAACTCACCCTCACACAGAGATGTCAATACATGTACTCACCCTCACACCGAGATGTCAACTCACCCTCACACAAATATGTCAACACATGTACTCACCCTCACACAGAGATGTCAACTCACCTCACATTGAGATGTCAATTCACCCTCACACAGAGATGTCAATACATGTACTCACCCTCACACAGAGATGTCAACTCACCCTAACACCGAGATGTCAACTCACCCTTACACCGAGATGTCAACTCACCCTCACACCGAGATGTAAACTCACCCTCACACAGAGATGTCAATACATGTACTCACCCTCACACAGATATGTCAATACATGTACTCACCCTCACACAGAGATGTCAACACATGTACTCACCCTCACACCGAGATGTCAACACATGTATTCAACCCCCACACAGAGATGTCAACACATGTACTCTCCCTCACACAGAGATGTCAATACATGAACTCACCCTCACACCGAGATGTCAACACATGTACTCGCCCTCACACAGAGATGTCAACTCACCCTCACACCGAGATGTCAACACATGTACTCACCCTCACACCGAGATGTCAACACATGTACTCACCTTCACACAGAGATGAGCCAGTCAATAAAGACGCAGTTCAGTTTGTCTCTGTTGACCGATCGATGGCTCAGTGCGGGCCGAGGCCTTCCTTCTATTCCAGGGTCGGTGACGTCACGTGATCATGATTTGATGTCAGATTTTCCCGTGCTTGAATGTCCGCAATGGCAATAATATAACAGGCTTACGGTGAGTCTCAGTGACGGCAGGGCCCATTATTTGTGTTGTCTCTTGAACTCAGTTCTGAGGCCCAACTATAGTTTCCTTTCATCTTCTCGTCAGCTGTTTAAACTTAGACCCATTTATCGCTGATTTTTTGTAAAATTGAGATTATCTGTTTCGCAGGGCTTTGCAATCTCAAGACTATTGGTCAATTTACAGAAAGATCGTGCAAAGTTAACATAAACGTCTAGTTAGAAAGTATTTCTGCAAAAAACTTTAGGTTCGGAGCGCAACAATGAAAGAAATATTACAATTTTATCGAATGAAATAATGGAATAAAAAACCCATGAGTGTCTGACCATGGGCGTCGCTATGAATTTTTCCAAGGGGAAGGGGGGCAAAAAATCGCGTTTTTCATTTAAGGGGCCGTCCAAAAATGACGTCACGCAGTCATAAGGGGAGGGGGCTATGGCGGATTAAGGGGGGCTGAGCGGGCTAAAGCCAGGGGCCCCCGACGGTTTTGGAGCCCCCAAACTTTTTATATTTTACTAGGGTATCACCCGTCATAAATGACGGAAGTTTTAAAAATCAATATATTTCAGCTTCAATCTCTTAATTTTGAACAAATGTTCATCAGAAAAAAATCAATATATAAGCTATGGTCATTTTATGAAATTTTCAGTTTAATGACGTCATAAATCTAATTTTTTTTTTTTTTTGTTGTCTTATTCATTTATTTCCAGTAACAATTTTAATCATTTTTGGTGCGCTGGTTTCTAAAATTAGTAGCGTCATCGGGACATAAATTGCAACTTATATATTTTTGTTGAGTATTTTTGGTGCGCAGCTATCTAAAAATAGTAGTGTGACGGACGTTACATTGCGAATTATATATATTTGATTGATAATAAAAGTGTACAAATGTTTGCACGAACCCTTGAAAATATCGTATTCAGTCTTAATAATCGATAAAACGTGATTTAATTGGCTCACTTAGAGAACATAGTATAAAATATAGTTTATATTTTTAAAATTTCTCTCATTAGCAAAACTCCGTTGGCCGTGTGGAAAGAGCACAGGCGCGTGATGCAACAGGTGTCGGGTTCGATTCCCAGGAGTGGATAGTTAAGTTTTCCTTTTCACACTCAATTGTAAAATACCGTAGACACTTCAAACAGTTACTTCTTCGTGTTCGTTTATTTTTTTATTAATTATTAATATTTAGTTACAGTCATATATTAGCCGTTAACAATCATTTTATTTTAAGATACGCTAGCTGGATAGGGCCCCCGTTTGATTGCAGCCCGGGGCCCCATGCAGTCTTAATCCGCCCCTGGGAGGGGGGTCCCCAACTTTGTGACGATGTGTGACGAGAGGGAGGGGGGGTTTCAGAATAATTATGACGTCACATCAAAACACACTACTCTAAGCCAAAGTTCCACTTAAATATTCGATTTCTTACTTTTTATTTATGACGTTTGGCGTGGATTCCCGCGTGTTACGTTATTAGAGTCCAGCCTTACTCTTAATACATACTAAAATAACAACAAAGTGCTTTGAAACATAACCATTTTCAAATAGACAACACCACCTAAAGGTGGGGTGTCACAGCTTTTTGAGTCATATTGTTGGGGGGGTCTAAGTTTTTGTTACGAAGTGTGACAAGGGGGTGGGTTAAATATCGGCCAAAATCACGTGACGTCAATTCATACGGCCCCTAACTGACAATACCATACAGGTTTAATTTTCAATTAAATTTGAGTTAAGTATAACATAAGGGCCGCAAAAAGTCTTAGAAGTTAATACGAATCACAAAATAGCGCTGTAATAGGAAAAATACAACATATATTAATGCATTTAATAAATCAAAAAGGTAAGTTCTCGCGAGAAAATTAATTTTTTTCTGTGAAATAATAAACGTGTAGAAACTGCAGGGTTACCAAAGATGGATATCAGAAAATTATTTACGGGCTTAAAAACAACAACAACAAAAAAGTAGTGCAATCGCGGGATTACGAAATGCCGTTGATAGAAAATTTTGAGGCGTCTGCACCATGTGACTTATCATTGGCATTAAGGACATCAATACAAGTCAACAGCCAGACACAGCTGGGCAACTGTTTCTATTTTGATTGTCGCTGACACTTATTCATTTTCTAAATTGGATATTAGAACAGAAACGTCTGGAAACACGACCTTTCAAATGAGTTGAAATTGCTGCTGATTTGTGATTGTTGGACCCCTGATAAAATGTATGAGTTTATAGCTGACAGTCAGTGAGCGAAACAGAGTTTTTAGTTATGCATGGTTATCAAACTGTTCACCGTGGCTTTTATCCTCGCAACTGTTAAAAGGTGTCTTTTGGAAATATTGTGTGCTGTTTCCGTAAAAAGTAATTCGAGGAGTTCAGTTGGCATTTGTCATCAAACAATGTACAAAATATAAAGATTTCAACGAAGTTCCACATAGCCACATGCAAAACACATGACACAAAGGCCCTCATGAAGATGCAACTGCAAGCAATTTTGTTGCATAATTGAAAGCCAAAGCAGTTTCTATAGATGAAAAGTTGGATTTAACATATCAGAAGACAAATTCAAGAGAATCGCAATAAACTGGGTCCCATCATTTCTTTAAAGCTAGTTTGCGGCATGCATGATTTAGCACTTCGTGGAAATGAATTAAATTCTGGTACTTTTTATGACCTGTTAGAGTTTCGTGCAATCTGGAGATGAAGTTCTTGGTAACCATTTGTCAATTGTTTCTTGTAGTACCAAGTATATCTCGGAAACCATTCAAATCACTATAATCGAAATTGGTGGGTCTCTCTAGCGTGAACTCATTGTAGGTGAAAAAAAATTTTCAGTTGCATTTTCTATACTTGCCGACTAGACAAATGACATTTCAGGCATTGAGTAGATGTCACTTGGTGTTAGATTTGTCAAAGAACAAAATTGGAAAATGATGGTCACAGAAGAATTCCTGGGATATATTCCAATGGTCTATAGAACAGCTGAAGGTTTAGCCAACACCATCATTAAAATTGGGATTAGATATGACAAAGCTTGTTGGTCAAGTATATTACGAATGTTTTAAAAAATGGCTGGTAAATAAGGAGGAATCCAAGCAATCAGAAGAAATAACCAAAAACAGCATTTGTACATTGCAGTTCACATAAATTCAATCTTGCCATGAACGATTTAAATAATGTGGATCCTTTATGAAACACTTTAGGATGAATTAAAGTATTTTCCGAGAAAGTAATCAGCGAAGAAAACTAAATCAAAATTGTTGCCATGTGAAACTACATGGACACATAATCATAAATTTCCAATCTATACTGTTGCAAATATTTTTAAAAGATCAATGCACTGGCGTAGCGAAGGGGGGGCAAGGGGGGGCAAATGCCCCGGGCGGCATTTTGCCAGGGGCGGCAAATTTCTGGTCGTTAATTAGTGTTTAAGAAAAAATGTATAAGAAAGTCGAGATTTTTATCGAAATAAAAGAAAATAAATAAGAAATTAATAACGGAAATAAAGAACTATTCTAAGGCATGTGAACTTTTCAAACATCAACACTTCAAACTCCTTATTGGATATAAATTTTTCTGATACTAATGCTACTGTACTACTTAAGTAGTATGATAATGTAACACTGAAGTTGTGGAAGCTTCAATGATTCTTAAAATTTGACAGCCGCTCCTGTTGTAAAATCAAAACTTATTGTAAATGAAACATGAGCAAAGCTCGGAGCGGCACATTGAGTGTAAAGGGGGGGGCGGCTAATTCCTCATTAATTTGCTTAAAAACTGAAAAGCGTTAAAATAACGTTTAATAAAATAAAATAGAGCTCTGGTAAACAAATTTAAATAAATAAAGAAACTATTTTATATACGTGAACGTTTCTAATGCCAGAACTTCAAACTCCCTGATAAATTTAAAGCCTTCTGATACTAATGCTAATGAGGTGGAAAACAAAGGGGTTGAATTAGTGTACGAATATGACAATATGTTTCTGGTATATATAATTGATTTAAATTTGATTTTAACTTAAATAAACTACTGGAAAAATTTGTTGGCGTACTTACATGGTTTATTCTACCAAAACATTATTATTTTAATATCTCCTTATTTGAAGCCTCAACAAAAATAATGAACAAAGTTGTTTATTTAATGAAATTAAAACTTTGCACTCATATATCCAAACGTATCCACTCAGGAACAAGTGCTCAGCATTTCTAAAGTTTTCTAAAACTGGATAAAAAAGAATTGACAAAGAACAAGTTGTAAAAGAAAAAAAAAAGTGGCAGAACGTTTTTTAAAAACTTTTTGACATTGCTAATGCCTTGCAAAAGTAAATGAGGTTTTTTCGGTCCCAGGGAGCGAATTACTATTGCAAATATAGGCGATATTCAGGAACCAATGCATTAGCTTGCCAATTAGGATCGAGCACTCGCAGAACATTGTATGGAAAAAAAAGGTTTTAAAAAGTGTCATCTAAAATTCAAACTGAGCTAATAGCAATTTTAAGAGAGATATATCACGAAAAATCATCCTTTTTTCAGGAACAAGATACCCCATATTGTTCTATTGTATTCAATCAATAGCTCTTCATATATTTCACATAATCATCAAACTAGTCCAGTTATTTGATATGCAATAATCGATTGAAAATAAAGAAGTAGACATTATAGAATCTTTAAAATATTTCATTGAAGTAAGAGTAAATTTGCTTACATTTCTGAAATGATTTCTAATAAATATCGATTTTAAAATAATGGATTGCAGGGGATCTTCGTGCATTAATATCTCTTCTTTATGGCTGGAAAGTATACAGGCGTTTAAGAAAGACGAACTAATGTAAAATCTCACTGTCAAATCTTGCTCAAGTAGTTCATTAAATCTTATCTGTTTACATGATTATCCAACTGAAACAAATTGTCTATTTTAGTACTCTAGAACGTTGTTACAGATTCTTATTCATGCAATACACCGTTTGAAATATCTAATTACCTTACAAGCAAGGCTTCAGATTACAAAATAGTGAATATACCATAGAGCGATTTTGAGATTATTTTGAAAGCTATAGAAAAACTGACAGAGGCAGAAAAAAAAAGCTCAGACCACAGACGCAGGAACTTTGCTAGTCACAATAAAAATCTTTTTATTTTCGAATCTATGTCAAAAATGCACGAAATAATTTATAAATGTATAGTGCTAGAAGAAATGCTAAGGAAAAGATGCTCACAGAGAAATTAATGGAATACTTAAAGGATGCTTTGAAATTTGATAACATTTTATGTGGAGACATCATCCTTTTAATCGTATCTTTATGTCAAAGTGCTAGAGAGCAAATTTTTGGTGATCCAAAATATGTATCCTTGTTATTTAGAAAAAACTTTGAGAAGGAAAGTTATATCACTAATAAGATGAGATTACTGTAGAAATTCATGTGAGATTTTGGCAGGTATGTAGAATTTAGAAAACGTATACAATTTTCGTGCACCAGGTGAACTGCTGGACTTTGAAATGTTGCCATTAAATTAGAGTGTTCAAATCACATTGTCAAGCAAAGTCTATCTTACCCCAAGGGTAAAAAAAAAGAATTATAGAATTAAAGACCACTTGATTTATAAAAGTGTATTAAGATATTAATGCTCCAAGTAACCTTGCCTAAAATAATATAATTAATTTGAACATTGCTTACAATAGTCTTAAGTAATTCAAGGTTTTAAAATAGCTTCTCTAAAATAAAGCTAATGAAAAATTAATTAGATCTACAAGCAATAACGATTACGCCAAAATTTTCTAATCTATTGCTATTTCAATTTTGGTTATTGAGCATGGCAAGGCTGAAAACATTGATACACGAAAAAGGGGGCAATCACGAAAAAGATAAATTTTTATTTTTTATTAAAAACATTAAGCTTTTCTTTTTATCTCTATTACAGTTTCATTATTACTTTCTAATAAAACTATCTTTACTTTACAGCGTTAACATATTTTTCGGGGGGAGGGAGCGGCAACTTTTGGTTCTGCCCCGGGCGGCACATACCCACGCTACGCCGCTGGATCAATGGGGCACTTGCCACTGTTTTTCTAACATAATGCCTCTTCTTCTAGCGTAGGTACAGCCAGGGCTGGTCTTGGCTACTGCAACCTTTGTGGTCGCAGTGGGCCTATATTAATTTTTACTTCCTATCCTTATTAATAATTAATACGTTCTTCCTACTCCGCGCAGGGCCCCGCGCAATCCTTTTCGCATTCGAAGCGATGTTTATTTTCATCATGTAGGCTACTTGGTATTATACCCGAATATTTTCTGGCAAGGTCATGTAAATCATCAGTGCGTTCTTTTAACAAAATAATTAAAATTTAACATAAAACACCGTGGCGTCACACATAGCCGGACACCCCCTCCCCCCTGTCACTTTATGGACGGCCCCGAAGGGATCTATATATACATTATAAAAATGTAATAAATTGAGGACACCCCCTCCCACCTGTCACTTTATGGACGGCCCCGAAGGGATCTATATATACATTATAAAAATGTAATAATTTGAGGACACCCCCTCCCCCGTCACTTTATGGACGGCCCCGAAGGGATCTATATATACATTATAAAAATGTAATAAATTGATTAAATATATTCCCGATCAATGGATCGAATTCTTAAAATCTGCTTTGCTACCAACAAGTTGATGGCTCTCTACTGTGAAAATGGGCCATTAAAAAAATTAAATCAATCTTTATAATTTATAGAACATTAAAATTATTGTGTATCTTCATTTTAAATTTAAGGCTAAGAAGAATGGCGCCTGGGAAATCATTATTTGTTTTAAAAAATCATCACTTTGACCACATAACACTTTAAAAACATTATATCACTATTTTTCATCCTTAAAAAAGTATATAGTAAATAATATGTCATTATTAAAATAAGTCAATATAAATAATTATTCATGAAAGATTGTGTACATGTTTTTTGGAAAGAGGATTTACTGACATGAGTCAAGGTTAAAATAATTCATGTGACTGTGACACTTTATCCAACCATGAACAAAGTAGAAGCATCAGCTGATCATAAATTCAAATATCTTGCTATTGTACTTGTGATCAGTGTGAGAACAAACAACAAAACAAGGGAGACAACTTTCAATGGTTTATTGTAAGATTCATACATCATTAATAATTCAAACATTTTTATTTTTACAAATCTAAAAAATGAAACTGAAGATAATAAAGAACTGAACCCAAAAGCAATGAAAATTTCACACTACATTAGTCCTGACTTGAAAGAGAGACCTTCACCTCGGGACATCACCAGTCAAGCTGACACAAATCATATGTACATCATACCACCTCAAGGTCTTCAAGAGTAACACATTCTTCTATCCCTTGTTGCACAAGACAACATTTTTATCAATGAACACATATCATCCCACTCCCTGGCACACACATTCTTCTCTTTGCATTTCTCATAGTATTCACAGGTCAACAAAGAAGTGACTTAAGGGAACTGACAAGCAACAGGGGGAAAATTTCAAACAACTAAAATACATTTCACAAAGACAGATGACCCACTGGTAACATATTTCTCATGGATCCATCTTGATTCTAAATGTACTGGAAATGAAAATGCTGATTACAGATGGACTAAAAAAAAAAGGAGAAGAAAGGAAACAGTCTCATAATATCTAAGAACTGTACAAAATACTTCAACATACCATGCAAACACATGTCCACTATTTACAAGAACACACATAACCCCTACTGTCAATGTACAAAGTGCCAGTGATAAATAAATACATACAACTTACATGTAGGCACACTATTATCAGCGCGTCTGTATTTAGTCAAGACATTTATCCAACTTTTATCTTACCAGAACCTATACCTAATTATCTGCCTAGCATTATATCAAGGAATAAACAGAATTGTACGCCTGGTGTTGCAAGAAATTTATCCAAATGCGTAAAATATAAGAATCATAAAAATGATAATTTCTGTTCAGCTATCGAAAAAAATATGAATTTTTAAAAAAAATTTGCACAATAATTTAACATTTCTTAGCAGAAAAGCCTCACATACCATTATATCAACATTATTAATTCAAAATACAACCATTCAAGTATCTCTTCACTTGCAGCAAAAACCAACTGAATGGTCATTATGGCCTTCCACATCAAGTCAACTGACAAGCAGATAAAACAAGATAATTTACTACAACATGGGCCAATGTTATACCACAAACCGATTTTTAACAGTAGAACCCGCTTTTCCAGCAGTATCAGAGTGTGCCTGAAATTTTAAAAATAAATAAAATTATGCAACAAAAATACAGGATAGTGCACAATATCTATTAGGCTAATGCCTGACAAAAAAAAGTAATACTCATTTATAACACATAAAGAAAATAATGCAAGTTGAAGAAAAATATAATTAAAATGGACTATCCTCTGAGTTAAAGCATGAAATACTACCTACCTGGAATCCAATAACAATCTTTGCAGGTACATTTAAAGACTCTTTCAATTTTTGACTGAAAAAATTATTTTAATAAAAAGTATGTTAACTTTTAAGCTTTAAAGTTAAATAACACTATGGAAGGGGACGTCTCACATGTGGGTGTTATTTTTTCTAGCACATGTTGAGCCAAGGTGCTGAAAATCATGTTTTTATTCATTATGTTTTCCATAGAAAATCCTAAATTATCCTAAAAAGTGTATTTACTTTTTGTGCGTCAAAATAGTACTGCATGAAGAAATCAACAAACGCAAGGATATCGTGTACATAAATTTACGGGTATAGTACTTTTTTTAATTGTGATATTAGGTTCACTTTAGTTATGACAGATTTTATACACATTTTCAAACCATACTAGAAATTGAAACTAATAAAGCAACAAGGATGTATAAGGACATAGAGCATAGATATTTTAAGACTACTCATTTTTAGGAAACTGATTCAATGTTTTAAAAAAAATTTGTTAATAAAATTTTAGAACACCTAAGGTGAAATTATATAAAGTTATAAAGTAAAGGAGTTTACAAGGACTTCTTGGAATTCTGTAAGGTTGCATGTAACTCTGTTTCCAGTTAAAGAACATAGCATGGTAAATATTGTCTATTTAAAAATCTAAATTGATTTTGTACAAATAATTATACAAAATTTAATAATGAAGTTACCCTATTTTCTTTGTAGCTTCTATTTTTGTTGCATCTCTTGTCCAAAGACCAAGCTTGTCTCCTTTTGTTCTAATATTAACAGTTGCCCCACAAATGTCATCAGAATGTTCATCAAAGCCCTCTCCAATTAGACAGAGTAGCTGAAAATGTAATATATAGATTAATCTTTTACAAGTGGCTTTACTAGTGCCTCTCACATTAAAATATATATACAAAAAAATAAATAATGCATCTTATTTCAAGAGATAATATCATAACTGTATTAATGAAAAGTACCCATATGCTTATGAAATCTAAGGCAGTTCAGTCGAATGTGGCATTGGAGCTGTAGTTTGGAGTCTATGTTTTAGAGAAAAATAAATAAAATTTAAACACTCACAGTTTCTAACCAGAAGTCATCTAAATGGGTCTGACGCTGAGATTTATTAAGGTTAATGAGCCATCTTCCACCTTTTTTATTCTGTGCATCTTCCCACATAGGTTGAATACCCGCCTATTTTTAAATTGATAGAAGTTACATATAATTAACATATTAATTTTTGTTGAATATTGAAAAGTACCAGAAATTCACAAAACACATAAGAAGTGAAATTTAACAATAAAAATGTTACAAGTTACTGTTTTGAAAGATTATCAAGAGTAGTGTTGCAGAGATTATTATTATTGTTATTTAATTAGATGTGCATATGTAAACAAAAAGGTTTTTCTTCCTTATTTATGGCAGAGCAGAATAAATTTAGTTGTATTACATCACTAAATTTGGGAGCCATGAGATTACCACACTTAACTGTTTTTGAGAAATAATGAATCTAAATTTAACAGGATCTATATAAGCGTTATCAATATAAATAATCAAAATTTATTTTCCTGATTAACCGAGCACAGCTTGTGTAATCAGTACCAGCCCTATAAAGAGATTACCTTAAAAACACTGTAATCGCACCCAGTTTGAAGTTTACTTGCTGGCAGTGTGTGATTGTAGAGGCTGTGGAGAAAAAGAAATACAAAATGTATAAAAACTATAGTTATGTTGTACAATACTGATGCTAGGCATAGAATATTAAGGTGTGCAGGTGTGTATATAAATTTAAAAAAACCGATTTCCCCTCTTGAAATAAACTAGATCACATCAGGATGTAAGACAGTTAACACAATACACAACAAAACCAAGGCCTGAGAAATTCTACATTCAAGATCTCCATAATCATGACAAAATGACAACTTAACTCTTCTAGTAACAGAACAGACACGTCTTTTTGCACCAATCTACATTTTTTGGGGTGAAAATCTGATTCATTGTTTCCTAGTGATGTTCATAACATATGCACATTCAATGAAACCTGTTATACTTTTACAATATTTTTTTTTAATGAAATGTTTTTATTTAAAATAAATAATACATTTTACATAATTGTCTTGTGTCATCTTGTTAACTCTTACAGCCCCAGAAGGTTTTCAATAAACTTCCGCCTCAGTCCCGTAAGGATTTCCCGTATTACAATCAACCAGTTATGAAATTTAAAAATTTGCGTAAAATCCATTTATAATATTATTGTCATACTGACTTCATTTTTTTAGGCTAAGAATGGTTATTTTACGCATCCAAAAGACCGTACTGAGTTTGAAACAATATTTACCTGTAGTTTAGTACTATTATTTTAGTAATAAAGTATAACAAAAACGTATCTTCTAAAAAAAAACCATTAAAACTACGAAAAACATCGCAAATCGAGCGATAACACTAGTCCGGGCAACAGCCGCCATTGCCGGAAGTCGAATACATCGTTTTTCAAGCATTGAAGGGTTTTTACTTTCCAAGATCTCATTTCTAACGAGATTTGTATCTAGGGACGCATTACGGCGCTTTGCGACTTTAAGAGTTAAATAACAGCTTCATGCTTATTGCCCTTTAACAGTGACGACAAATCTATGGCACACGTGCCTCATCACCAGGCATGCGACAAAATATTGCTTCCTTAATCAAACAAGCCCAGCCAAACCCCCATTTTTGAGTTTCATGGGAGTGTTGGCACTTCGCTTTATAAATAATTGGGTTTTGGTTGAATTTCAGGCATGCAACCCCAAAAGGTTCACCATCACTTATAAGGTTTTCTGTAAGCTTATGTCTACATCCTGTGAGGATTTCATGTTTATTGCAATCAATTGGTTATGATTTTTAAAAAATTGCTGAAAATGTATTTATGGTCATAATATCTTTATCTCTTAGGATATGCTTACAGAATGGTTATTTTAGGTATCCAAAAGACCAACTTAGGTTTAGTACTTTTTTTTAACAGAAAAGTATATCAAAATCACATCTTCAAAGACTAAAAAAAAAAAAAAAACTACCACAAAACTTTGTGAAAGCACTGGCAAAAGCAAACACCAACATTTCCAGAAAACTACTAAAACGTCTCACTAAATGAAGAGTTTCTACTTTCTAAGATTTCATTACTAAAAAGAGCGCTATCAAGGCGAGCTTTACTGTTCTTCAGGATTGCAGGCAAGACGCTCATTGTTGTGATTTAGGAAACTAAAAGTTTGTATCTTAATCATTTGTATCGTCAAATTTTTGTATTTATTGCTGAAAGTAAAGTATAAACCAGTTCCGATATCATCCTTATCCATATCTGCACAGATAATCATGTTATTATCAATTATTTCAAACCAAAAAAAGGGTTAACAATCTAAACTTAACAGCAAAAAAAAATATTCAATTTTAAAAGAAAACTTTACTAGACAATAAATGTCTTAAAAAACAGCTGGGTTTTAAACAATTATCATGACAGAAAATGTTATAAACACAGAGAAAAGCACAGTAATACAAATATGAAACTCATAAGCTAGCTAGAAATTGCATAACTCACCCCCAAAAGTCTTCAACTGTGTCAAAAGTGGTTATAACCCTCAAATTGTCTTTCCAGTCCCTGCCTTTGTCATTTTTGAAAAACCACATAGCCCATGAGTTCTGTAAAGGATGCTTTATAACCATTTCAGGATCCTGTAAAGAGTCATCATCATCCCTCTCCTCATCACTAGGCCTGAACACAGTAACTCGCTATTTAAAAAAAAATTGAGTCATATGTAATAAAATGAAATATGAAGCATTTTCATGTTAAAAATGTAAATACTTACTATAGGTATATGAAACACATTATGAGGGATGATGTATTTAAGCGACTTAACTCCAATAACTTTGGCTTGCCTTTAGTAATGTGTTTAAAAGTATTGATAAAAATAAATGTTACTTTTAGCTATCAAAATTCTGAAGATTGAACTGTCATTTAAGGGCTCAGTGCAAAGTAAGAGGCATGTGTGACTGTGTTAACACAATGTAAAATCATGCAAAAATTCACACAAGTGTAGCACAATCTTGTGACCGTGCTCTAATATGCTTAATTCAAGTCGACACCTACAGTACTGAAAAAGGCCTGTGATGATATAATAAACAATGTCACATGTTTAGAATTAGCACACGAAGTTAAGTTGTAATTTAGGCAAATTTCATCAGGGGTCTCAAATATTTCTGAATAAAGAGTATGTATGAAAATTTCACATTAAATGCATTGATAATTATAAGAATTAACAGCGTTTTATTTGTTCTATGTGAAGCACTATGAGCCCAGCTTCTTATCAGGTTACTGTGCCATGAAATTATCAATTGTTTATATTTATTATTAGTGATGGCAATGGGATGATACCAAAATATTTAACAATTATGATTCTACCCAATTATCCCATTATGATTCCCATTCCTGGCCATTATTACATATATACATTACTGTGCCCAAGTATTAACATATTCAATTAATTTAAAGTTGAGAATTGATTAGAAAATATTACCTTGCTATTGAAGGTTTACAATATATGTTTTTTAAATCATAGGGTGCTTACTGTAAACAAGACTACCCAGATTTTTGGATTTATAACAGACTACAGACTCTTAACCACCCCCCCCCCCAACTCTCAATCTCCCACACCATTGTTCTTGTTGGGTACTCCGATTAGCATCAAGTTTCCTAAGGAATTCTGAGTTGTTGATTGTAAGCTGACGAACCAACACGGTAAAGCCAAGGCAGATGGTTTGGAAGAGAATGATTCTGAGACAATGGGGGGGGGGGGGTTTGTGTAGGTTACATAGGGTGGATTATTTATGAATGTAGCTTGTAAGGAAAGCCAGGTAATTGCACTCCAAGAGACAATATCGCTCAATGTGGGAATCACTGTTATGAACGATAAATAAGTATGTTAAGACTACTCATTTTTAGGAAACTGATTCAATGTTTAAAAAAAATTAGTTATTTTACAAGGCAACTCGTGGTAGTACTGGTAGTTAGTCAAGAATCGTTCTGGAAACAGGTCTGAATTATTCAGCTCCGATGCCGATTCCTGATGCTTTGTAAAAATCCTGATTTTTCATACAATTCCGATTAATCGTCCCATCACTAACTATAAATTCCTGTTTCGTAACTGTAAATTATAGGGTCCAGAACTTTTAAGAAAATACAAGTGTGATGTCACTAAAGGAAAAACCAGGACAGAAGTGTAACTCACCCTCAGACACAGTCTGTGCTGTGAATAGGGGTGGGGTGGGGCACAGTCATAAATCACTCAGTTCACTGGGTCTCACACACCCTCTTCATGGATTTGTAGCAAGCGGGGAGGGGGGGGCTAACAAGTGGTTAAATTTAAATATTAAAAAAGGCATGTGGCCCAGCCCTAGCTAGACAGTGTCAATTACTTTTGGGTGAAAGACACTGAAAGTGAATCCTTGTCAATCAGTGAATGAACTGACCCTGAAGTGATTGCTAGCTCAAACCGTCGTTATAAATTATGACTCGTCACGTTACTAACCATATGACCCACTAAACATGAAACTTTAACTATTGAAACAGTTTTCAATGTTTAAGTTATGAATTATTAGAACGTGACATTTTTAAATGTGGATCCTATTTGGGAATATCTGATTTACAGAACAACCTAACTTACATCGAACTGTTAATTTTAAATGAAACTAAAAGTAACTTGAACTTTTTCATTGAAAACACGGCATTCAATATTGAAATAATGTCATGTGGGATGTCTTTCATCTTCAAAATCTCGTGAACAGTTTCATGATTACTTTGACACTTTTATTTTCTTAAAAAATAATCATTTTAAAGGCAATTATTAGAAATAATTTGAATAAAAAAACTACTAAATATAAAATTATAAACTTTACACTTACTTGCTCAATATCTCTCTCTGCCATGTTGTTCCCTAAATGGAAAAAACTGTGAAATGACCGGTATTTTCACTATCTGCTGTTTAAAACTTTAAAATTAAAACTATTTATTTCTTTTCAAAACAGCAAAGAAAAATCAATATTTTGAATATTTTAAAACTTGTTAAATTGAAAACAAAAGATATAAAGCTTAATTTACCTTATATAAATTATTATAACAATTAATTGATTAAATGCACAAATTAAATCATATTCCAAATTGGCATATAAGGATATTACGCGTCACGACACCAGTCACAAAAAAAAAAAAAAAAAAAAAAAAAAAAATTACTAAAACGAGGCTAAGCTATGAAGAACTGTACGGACAAAGTCAACGAAACTAAAAATGAAATTTTAAAAAAAACTTATTTGCATTTATTTTCATAAATGTAACAATAATTAAATCAATTAAAAATATTATTTAATATATTTATTTTGAAAAGCCTGTAATTTAGTAATTACTATTAGAAGTTTAATATGCATATTCCTTAGTCGATAGTATTAATTTGTGGCGCACTCAAATAGATCTATGCAGTGCTTTTTTTCTGAAGAAAAAGGTTCCGGAACGCATATTTATGTCCGTTTTGTCATAAAGAAAGAGATAACACTGAAATGAGTGTAGTAAACATAAAATTTTAGATTATATCAAAGAAACAAAATTACAAGGTTTAAACTATTAAGTTTTATTAACTATGTAGGCTAATTTACTAAAAAGACAACCTTTGAGGTTTTACAGCAAGTTCCACAGTTTTCGCATGTTTTCATCTGACAAATCATCTCGATTTCTTTTCCTGCTTTGACTGTCTGCAGCTGAATGTCTTCCTCGAAGTAACCACGAATCAACGTACTTTGAAGGATCGAAAAATGTGAGAGGTGGACCCACCAATCTGATGAATAACAGTGACGAAACTGTTTTTGTCATCAAAGAGGCCCTGGTTGGGGTGATTATAAGATTCATCTGCGAAAATCCTCTCTCGCACTCACTAGAAGAAATAGAAATAGTATGTATAGCACGAATCAACGATATGTCTTTTCCATAAGGTATTCACGGAATCCACGAATCATTTCTCTTTCATTTAGTCTAGTTGTAGTCTGTTAGACAATTTTCTAATTTCCATTTCTCCAAATTTTATCTGGTTGGTAACGTTTTCTGACCACTGTTTTTTATCTAATATGCGAGCCCACTGAGCTAATTCAGCATCTTCGTTAGTAAGCAATCTGTTCTCAATTGAGTTATTTAGTTTTTTTGTAAAAGGCGTTAGGATCAATAGGAGGATCATTAGGTGAGTTTTTTGTGTGTAATATAACTCCATGAAAGCTGAGATTCTCGGCGGCAGCTGTTGCAGTTTTATAATAAGTGTCTGCATTTTGACTTCTTTCCTCAAAGACTTGTACAAGTGCTTTTATTTTTTTATTCACCTTGTATAGATCTATGTTGCGCTCCTGTAGATCCAAGCTCAACTCAGATAATTCCTGAAGAGCATCGCACATTAATCCTAGATCCATTATAAATTATGTAGATTAATTTTTCTTCTTCAGGCCTTCATAAGTGCACTTATCACTTGCGCTTCTTGTAGGATCATTTGTCGCTTCTTCAAAATGCTTCACTAGCGCTGCATAATTATTCCACACTGCAAACACCGAACGAAAACTAGATGATACCCATCGCGTGCTTAAAACTCGTCCAATTTTCAACAGCTCAACTTCCAGTATTTCAGCACAAGAATGCAACTCTCTGCTGTTTTTTTGGCGAAGCATGATACGGGACGTAGATCTAAAGCTTATCCAGAAAAGATTTGTTTTAAATACCAACCATCGTTGGGCCGGGCTATTATATATGACTAAATTATTTAATATTAAAATTTACTTAACACTATCAGCGATATTGCATTCAACGAAACCTGAAAAAGCAGTAAAGACCAAACATTCCAAGCAAAAATTTTTAAAAAAAAAGTATGTGGAAAAAGGTGCCGGAACGCAGTTCCGGTGCGTTCCGCCAGAAAAAAAGCACTGGATCTATGTATTACTAATTAGGGTTGTTAACGGTTAACCGGTCTTTCGGTTAACCGGTCCTCAGACCAGGACCGGTCATCTTTATTCGGGACCGTAGGACCGTGAAACCCAAAAGAAAACAACAACAAACTAACAAAAACTAGCGTTAACGCAGGGAAAAAAACTAGTGAAAAAAACAAGACAAGCGGTAACGCGGCTCGCCTCTCCCTCTCGCTTTGTCGCGGTGAGTTAAAGCGATACCAAGATCCAGCCGATTAATCGCCCGATATCTTTGCTACGTCTTTTAAATACCTCTCGTAATATAGGTACATGTAC
>MUZC01001703.1:74169-96878 GCA_002072015.1 Radix auricularia
TCCATCCGTCCATCCGTCCATCCGTCCATCCGTCCGTCCGCCTTTCTATCTATCTATCTATCTATCTATCTATCTATCTATATATCTATCTATCTATCTATCTATCTATCTATCTATCTATCTATCTATCTATCTATCTGTCTGTCTATCTGTCTGTCTGTCTATATCTGTATATCTATATATCTATCTGTTTATATGTCTGTTAGTCCTGTCTACCTATCTATCTGTCTATCTGTCTATCTATCAGTCTGTCCGTCTTTATTTATATGATAATAGACATTTATATTTCATTACATGAGATTTTACATTAATAGTACGCAAGTTGTGTCAAATTAATTCCTGATAACTATTTATCAGCGGCTTTCAAAAAATATCTGAAAGAATTCGAACCCTCTCCCTATTAGCGGAAGGCAGGGGAGTTAATTAAAATTGAAAAATATCTCGGGCCTGTTTCTTCTTACTCACCCCGTCCTCGCGGCGGATGTTAAAACGTGCACTAATCTGATGGTTCACGGGCCAAAAAGTCGCTGCCTTTATTTTGACTCACTTCCGTTCATTTAATACGGCTGTGAACATTGCCAGCTGAGCAATTCTACATGAAATAAAAGCTGAAGTAACACAGGGGTTTGGTCTCTTGAGTTTGGTCTTGTAAATGGCAGGAGTTTACTGTTGGAGTTTGGAAGTTTGTCAGTAATATTATATGCATGGCTATTGTAACGTTGAATTCATAATCTTTTGGTTGATCCGGATGTCACATATGATTATGTAAGTGGTGTCATAATACAGGGTTAGGGTAGTGGTGTCATAATACAGGGTTAGGGTAGTGGTGTCATAATACAGGGTTAGGGTAGTGGTGTCATAATACAGGGTTAAGGTAGTGGTGTCATTATACAGGGTTAAGGTAGTTGAGTCATAATACAGGGTTAAGGTAGTGGTGTCATTATACAGGGTTAAGGTAGTGGTGTCATTATACAGGGTTAAGGTAGTGGTGCCATAATACAGGGTTATGGTAGTGATGTCATAATACAGGGTTAGGGTAGTGGTGTCATAATACAGGGTTAGGGTATTGGTGTCATAATACAGGGTTAAGGTAGTGGTGTCATTATACAGGGTTAAGGTAGTGGTGCCATAATACAGGGTTATGGTAGTGATGTCATAATACAGGGTTAGGGTAGTGGTGTCATAATACAGGGTTAGGGTAGTGGTGTCATAATACAGGGTTATGGTAGTTGTGTCATAATACAGGGTTAAGGTAGTTATGTCATAATACACTGTTAGTATTATGATGTCATAATACACTGTTAGTGTAGTGATGTCATAATACACTGTTAGGGTAGTGATGTCATAATACACTGTTAGGGTAGTGGTGTCATAATACAGGGTTATGGTAGTGATGTCATTATACAACGTAAGGGTAGTGATGTCATAATACAGGGTCAGGGTAATGATGTCATAATACAGGGTCAAGGTAGTGATGTCATAATACAGGGTTAGGGTATTGATGTCAGACTACACTTTTAAGTCACGTGACGCGAACACCTTGCCCATATGTCAGCAAGTATGTCACCATGTCAGATTTTATGTGTATGTCCGAACCTTTACATGCTCCGTAGTATTCCAACAGAATCTTGGCGGTCCCTGGGCTGGAGCACTTGCGGTCATTTGTCCTACATAGACAGTGGTCCTGGTCAAGATGACACTCTGACTGGTAGGTGACGTTCTTGTTGCTACACACCTGGGGACGTGAACAAACAGCAGCATATCATTTGGTTGAACTTAAGCTCAGAGAAATGTTAGGGTAATAGCGGCACTTAGAAAATGTCGCCAATGTTGGTACGTTGACTCCGTTTTTTATAAAAAGAGAGAGTTTTCTGTACGCTTGGGACGCTAGGTTGCTTAGGCAATAATTGTTGTTTGGTAGACCTTGGCGGCGCCCATTTCCTTTCCAGATCAGCGGAGGACTTTTTAGCGATATTGTGGCTTTATCGTGGGGTAGATCGAAGGTCAATGAGGTTATGAGGGGAGTGCACTCTTGACTTCGCTACCTAGCCGCAAAATAACTAAAATTTTATATAAAACACCGTGACGTCACACATGGCCGGACACTGCCCTGTCGCAAACTGTCAGACTTTCTTACNGGGCCTAGTTTTCAAAATGGTTTGTTATCGTGATTAAAAACTGGGATTTCCATAAATTTCATGGGTACCAATAAAAAGGGGGCCGTCGTGGCGCGGGGGGGGGGGCACGCATTTGTGAGATGTGTGACGACGGGGAGAGGGGTGCTTACGAAATGTGACGTAACGTCAAAACGCGCAACTTTTAATAAAAGTTACGCTTAAATATTTGTTTGTCTACAACTTATTTAATGAAGTTTTACAAGGTCATCACTCGTCTCATGATATTAGAGTATAATTAGAGTGTAGCCTAACAGTAAATAGAAACTTAAATGACAAAAATTGAATTGAAACATGCTCATTTTTAAATAGAAGAATGTCTTTTATGGGGTGAGGGGGTGTCTAACTTTTTGTGACTACGTGTGACGAGGAGCAGGGTGTTTTTAAAAAATCGTTTTAAAAATCGCGTGACGTCATTTATGGAGACTCCAAAGTATTTTAAATGTTACCACCCCCCCCCCCCAAAAAAAAAAAATAGCTGAGAGCCATCCAGTATGTTTAAAAATAAAAATTAATGTCAATCTGTGCATCTTGTGGAGTTTCAACACCAAAAATTACAATATTACGTCTCTGAATTCTTTTTAATGACATTGCTGGTTTTGTATGCAATTAATATGTAGTTCAAAGACGTCTGAAAAAACGTTGATTGTTTGGGGTTTTTTTTATTTATCAAACATTTGTCCGAGGGCTAGACGGAGCCATCAATAGAGCCACATTTGGCTGGCGAGCCATGCTTTCCCGATCACTGGTATGGAGTCTTAGTTATCAGTATAAAGAAATTAAGGTAATACGGTTTAAGGTGAAAATTTGTATCCGCTGTGAAACCATCTTAAGAACTATGAATGAAACTGCAGAGTTGTGTGAAAGCCACTTAAAATAACGTCAGCGTCTAGCGGGTGATAAAACAAAAATTCATTAGACGGTAAGTTTGACATCCGTCAGCTGTAGACCTCACCTGGAGCCTCTCCTCCCTGACCAGCCTGGGGTCACACTCAGGTGTGCAGACACACTTGCTGTTACGGTTCTTGTCTAAGACACACTCTTCACCACGTTGGCACTTTTTCCGGAAACATGGATCTGTAGAGCAGGGGAAACAATTAGTGACGACCGGTACATTCGAGGCAATTCAAGGGGGAGAACTAGTGACATCTGCTGCAGTGAAGTTTTTTTTTTAACCTCAATGAGTAATTCGATTGTCTAACGGAACACTCAAATGTGTCTAATTAAACACTCGAATGTGTTTATTACTCACTGGTGTCTAGCTTGACTTTCGAATGTGTCTAACTAAACACTCATATTTATATACCTCAACACTCGAATATGTCTAACTAAGCACTCGAGTATGTCTAACTTTAATACTCAAATATGTGTAACTATATGGCTTTTTTGTAATGGACTGTCCATGGCTATAATATGATGGACTGTCCATGGCTATAATATGATGGATTGTCTATGGCTACAATATGATGGACTGCCCATTGCTACATATGATGGACTGTCCATGGCTATAATATGCTGTACTGTCCATGGCTATGGTGTGCTGGACTGACTACACGTCACCTACTTGGTCTGCGATCTGTTCCCATGTCTGGCAACTGTCCAGCGGACGAACTTGCTTCCTGCCTATCATCACCTTTCTTTTTGGACTGGATAAAACATTCTTAATATTAATGATGGTGATAATAGAGCAGCTGGAGGTTGGTTTAAAAATTTGACAAAGACGGGACTGGCTAGTGTATACTGCTGAGAGATTTTGTAATGTGAAGGGCGTTTGTAACCTGGTCGATATATGGAGTGTAGCGTGAAAAATAGAGGAGTGTAGCTTGAACCATAGAGGAGTGTAACATGAACTTTAGAGGAGTGTAACATGAACTTTAGAGGAGTGTAACATGAACCATAGAGGAGTGTAAAATGAACTTTAGAGGAGTGTAACATGAACCATAGAGGAGTGTAACATGAACCTTAGAGGAGTGTAACATGAACCATAGAGGAGTGTAACATGAACCATAGAGGAGTGTAACATGAACCATAGAGGAGTGTAACATGAACCATAGAGAGGAGTGTAACATGAACCATAGAGAGGAGTGTAACATGAACCATAGAGGAGTGTAACATGAACCTTAGAGAGGAGTGTATCATGAACAATAGAGGAGTGCAACATGAACCTTAGAGGAGTGTAACATGAAACATAGAGGAGTGTAACATGAACCTTAGAGAGGAGTGTAACATGAACCATAGAGGAGTGAAACATGAACCATAGAGGAGTGTAACAAGAACCATAGAGGAGTGTAACATGAACCATAGAGGAGTGTAACATGAACCATAGAGGAGTGTAACATGAACCTTAGAGAGGAGTGTAACATGAACCTTAGAGAGGAGTGTATCATGAACATTAGAGAGGAGTGTAACATGAACCATAGAGGAGTGTAACATAAACCATAAAGTAGTGTAACATGAACCTTAGAGAGGAGTGTATCATGAACCATAGAGGAGTGTAACATGAACCATAGAGGAGTGTAACATGAACCATAGAGGAGTGTAAGATGAACCATAGAGGAGTGTAACATGAACCATTGAGGAGTGTAATATGAACCATTGAGGATTTTAACATGAACCTTAGAGAGGAGTGTAACATGAACCATGGAGGAGTGTAACATGAACCATAGAGGAGTGGTAACATGAACCTTAGAGAGGAGTGTATCATGAACCATTGAGGAGTGTAACATGAACCATTGAGGATTTTAACATGAACCCTAGAGAAGAGTGTAACATGAACCATGGAGGAGTGTAACATGAACCATAGAGGAGTGTAACATGAACCATGGAGGAGTGTAACATGAACCATAGAGGATTTTAACATGAACCTTAGAGAGGAGTGTAACATGAACCATGGAGGATTTTAACATGAACCTTAGAGAGGAGTGTAACATGAACCATGGAGGAGTGTAACATGAACCATAGAGGAGTGTAACATGAACAATAGAGGAGTGTAACATGAACCATAGAGGAGTGTATCATGAACCATAGAGGAGTGTAACATGAACCTTAGAGAGGAGTGTAACATGAACCATAGAGGAGTGTAACATGAACCATAGAGGAGTGTATTATGAACCATAGAGGAGTGTAACATGAACCATAGAGGAGTGTAGCATGAACCACAGAGGAGTGTAACATGAACCATAGACGAGTGTAACATGAACCATAGAGGAGTGTAACATGAACCATAGAGGAGTGTAACATGAACCACAGAGGAGTGTAACATGAACCATAGAGGAGTGTAACATGAACCTTAGAGAGGAGTGTAGCATGAACCATAGAGGAGTGTAACATGAACCATAGAGGAGTGTAACATAAACCATAGAGGAGTGTAACATGAACCATAGAGGAGTGTAACATGAACCTTAGATAGGAGTGTATCATGAACCTTAGAGAGGAGTGTATCATGAACATTAGAGAGGAATGTAACATGAACCATAGAGGAGTGTAACATGAACCATAGAGGAGTGTAACATGAACCATGGAGGAATGTAACATGAACCATAGAGGAGTGTAACATGAACCTTAGAGGAGTGTAACATGAACCATAGAGGAGTGTAACATGAACCATAGAGTAGTGTAACATGAACCATAGAGGAGTGTAACATGAACCATGGAGGAGTGTAACATGAACCATGGAGGAGTGTAACATGAACCATAGAGGAGTGTACATGAACCATAGAGGAGTGTAACATGAACCATAGAGGAGTGTAATATGAACCATAGAGGAGTGTAACATGAACCATAGAGAGGAGTGTAACATGAACCATAGAGGAGTGTAACATGAACCATAGAGGAGTGTAATATGAACCATACAGGAGTGTAACATGAACCTTAGAGAGGAGTGTAACATGAACCATAGAGAAGTGTAACATGAACCATAGAGGAGTGTAACATGAACCATAGAGGAGTGCAACATGAACCTTAGAGGAGTGTAACATGAACCATAGAGGAGTGTAACATGAACCATAGAGGAGCGTAACATAAACCATAGAGGAGTGTAACATGAACCATAGAGGAGTGTAACATGAACCATGGAGTAGTGTAACATGAACCATAGAGGAGTGTAACATGAACCGTAGAGGAGTGTAACATGAACCACAGAGGAGTGTAACATGAACCATGGAGGAGTGTAATATGAACCATGGAGGAGTGTAACATGAACCATAGAGGAGTGTAACATGAACCATGGAGTAGTGTATCATGAACCATGGAGTAGTGTAACATGAACCATGGAGTAGTGTAACATGAACCATAGATGAGTGTAACATGAATCATGGAGGAGTGTAACATGAAACATAGAGGAGTGTAACATAAACCATAGAGGAGTGTAACATGAACCATAGAGGAGTGTAACATGACCACAGAGGAGTGTAACATGAACCATAGAGTAGTGTAACAAGAATCTTAGAGAGGAGTGTAACATGAACCATAGAGGAGTGTAACATGAACCATAGAGGAGTGTAACATGAACCATAGAGAGGAGTGTAACATGAACGATAGAGGAGTGTAACATGAACCATTGAGGAGTGTAACATGAACCATAGAGGAGTGTAACATGAACCTTAGAGAGGAGTGTAACATGAACCATAGAGAAGTGTAACATGAACCATAGAGGAGTGTAACATGAACCTTAGAGAGGAGTGTATCATGAACCATAGAGGAGTGCAAAATGAACCTTAGAGGAGTGTAACATGAACCATTGAGGAGTGTAACATGAACCATAGAGGAGCGTAACATGAACCATAGAGGAGTGTAACATGAACCATAGAGGAGTGTAACATAAACCATAGAGGAGTGTAACATGAACCATAGAGGAGTGAAACATGAACCATAGAGGAGTGTAACAAGAACCATAGAGGAGTGTAACATGAACCATGGAGTAGTGTAACATGAACCATGGAGTAGTGTAACATGAACCATGGAGTAGTGTAACATGAACCATAGATGAGTGTAACATGAATCATGGAGAAGTGTAACATGAAACATAGAGGAATGTAACATAAACCATAGAGGAGTGTAACATGAACCATAGAGGAGTGTAATATGAACCATGGAGTAGTGTAACATAAACCATAGATGAGTGTATCATGAACCATGGAGGAGTGTAATATGAACCATGGAGTAGTGTAACATGAACTATAGAGGAGTGTAACATGACCATAGAGGAGTGTAACATGAACCATAGAGTAGTGTAACAAGAATCTTAGAGAGGAGTGTAACATAAACCATAGATTAGTGTAACATGAACCATAGAGGAGTGTAACATGAACCTTAGACGAGTGTAACATGAACCATAGAGGAGTGTAACATGAACCATAGAGGAGTGTAACATGAACCTTAGAGAGAAGTGTAACATGAAACTTAGAGAGGAGTGTATCATGAACCTTAGAGAGGAGTGTAACATGATCCATAGAGGAGTGTAACATGAACCATAGAGGAGTGTAACATGAACCATAGACGAGTGTAACATGAACCATAGACGAGTGTAACATGAACAATAGAGGAGTGTAACATGAACCATAGAGGAGTGTAACATGAACTTTAGAGAGGAGTGTAACATGAAACTTAGAGAGGAGTGTATCATGAACCTTAGAGAGGAGTGTAACATGAACCATAGACGAGTGTAACATGAACCATAGAGGAGTGTAACATGAACCATAGAGGAGTGTAACATGAACCATACAGGAGTGTAACATGAACAATAGAGGAGTGTAACATGAACCATAGAGGAGTGTAACATGAACCATAGAGGAGTGTAACATGAACCATAGAGTAGTGTAACATGAACCATGGAGGAGTGTAACATGAACCATAGATTAGTGTAACATGAACCTTAGAGAGGAGTGTAACATGAACCATAGAGTAGTGTAACATGAACCATAGAGGAGTGTAACATGAACCATAGAGGAGTGTAACATGAACCATGGAGGAGTATAACATGAACAATGGAGTAGTGTAACATGAACCTTAGAGAGGAGTGTAACATGAACCATAGAGGAGTGTAACATGAACCATAGAGGAGTGTAACAGGAACCAATAGAGTAGTGTATCATGAACCATAGAGGAGTGTAACATGAACCATAGATGAGTGTAACATGAACCATAGAGGAGTGTAACATGAACCATAGAGGAGCGTAACATGAACCATAGAGGAGTGTAACATGAACCATAGAGGAGTGTAACATGAACCATGGAGTAGTGTAATTGAACCTTAGAGAGGAGTGTAACATGAACCATAGAGGAGTGTAACATGAACCATGGAGGAGTGTAACATGAACCATGGAGGAGTGAAAAATATGAAACAAATTTTACCTGCACTCCAATGACACAGACCATGAGGGCTATAATAGCGACAACGAAGACGGTTCTCATGTTTACCATTCAGGGTCTAAATTTGAAAATAGAACAATCATTTTTAGTGAATCACGAACTAAGATCCATGAATGGGCTTATTGTCAATAAACTAAATGCGTGGTATATTTTTTGTGGTTAAAAACGTTAGGGTAGCTTTGAAGACTTTGAATCGAGTGTAGTTCGAGGTGATGGGGGTATCGTGTTTTATTTTGTTTACGTATTATTATAGGTATTGTGTTTTATTTAAGTATCGGTTTTTTGGGGGTATCGTGTTTTGTTTTGCGCATCGTATTATAGTGGATATTGTGTGTTTTGCCAATATCTTGGGATCAACCCCCCCCCCCCGCCCGATGAATAGAAGAAGTTGAAAATGGCGCAAGGCCTCATATCACTAATTAATTAATGATGACGATGATATCTTAACAGCCACCCCCCGTGCAGGCTCGACGCCTTGTTGCGATAAGACTCTGTTTAAGAAATAAAATAATTCTATGATGTTTCTTAGACGTTTTATAGATATTAATTTGTCGTCGTTCCACCCTCAAAAGGATCATGTAGAGCTTTCGATAACCTAGGACCTAGGCCAACGGCTTCCAAAGAACGCACTCCCAGCGACTTTATGTGTCCATCCACACTGGGAACTAAAGGGACTGTGTCGAGGAAGGCGGCCCCCATTACATATGAACGTTTTAAAATAATTGCTTTGAAATGATCTGTGGGAGATCATTCGATGCATGTTTATGCTGGTGACAGGAATTTGTGATTTGTTCTTTCAACAACAGAAATCCAGTAGAGATATTTAAAGAGCTGGTGTGACCATGTGACATGGTAAAATTTGAATCACCAGTCACCAGCATGACAACCCTGTGCAGGACATCGCTGCCTGTCTTACGAATGATTTTAAAAAAACAACAAAAAAAAAACTATATTTAATTAATATTCTGCGGGTAATTTTAAAAAAATCCAATTAATCTTATAATTTCCATCGATGAAAGGAATTTTGAATTTTAAAAAAAATTAAGTTCACGGGAGAATAAAATATGTGTATGATTTAGCAAGTTAAGGAAAGGGGGGTGTTAGCACTAATTACTATTCAAATAAAGCGCTTGTCTAAGGGGAATAGGGAGGCCCACGCATTACCTCTACTATTTAATTCAGTTTTTCTACTGTCGTCCACTAAGCCTGGACGGGTCTTCACTAGTGGTCACGGACTTTATGAGGGTATGTTCAGATCCAATAAGTCAGACTCATTGCACTTAGAAAACTGCGTAAAGACTTGGTAGAGAACACGAACAGTGTTTGACTTATTTATTGTTCTATAATAAAGTGAAGTCCCTTTTCAGATCTTTGCTGGTCTGTGGTGGCAGGCGGCTGGGCATTTTACTTGCCAACCCCCTCCCCCAACCAGTGGCTACACAAATTTGTAAACGCTGCTTCATTTCATTTTCTATGTGCATAGAAGCACAGGTACATAATTGTCAAACATGCTCAAACATAAGGCTATCATTAACACACCTAATTATTAATCTATGATCAAAACACTCAATTATAAATCGGTCATAAAACAACGTGAAGCTACAGACTTGCTCCATTATAAAAATAGATCCCCTCCCACCAACCCCCCCCCCCAACCTTAAAAAAAAAAAGTTTATATTTTTTTTAGCAACGCCAAGTTGGCATAGTTATGACGTTTTAGAAGGTTGCACGTTTTAAGGATAGAACTAAAAAAATTTAAATGCTTTCACTTCTGGTACAGGTTGACCTAGAATGTTTGGCCACTTAGAAGATAAACAGTCAGCAGTTTTAAAAACTCGGTGGCGCTAACTAAATGAACATTTCGGACAGGATTCTAGCTGAAACGTTTCGTCTTTTTAACTTAAATGAATATCTTCGGCTCGACTTCAGACGGTAAAAACGACCTTGAACTCTGGCATGAACATCTCGACGAAATCTTCATTCGACTTGATCATCTTCTTCACATCAAATCACGTCAACATTAATAATAATAATAATAATAATAATAATAATTTGATAATATATAGAGCACAGCAAAAAGTTTGTCTTCAACTAAACAAAGTAGATATCCTTAAACATATTAGGACGTGGGTTCACGTTTAGTGGCGTAGCTAGGAGATGGAGTCTAAATTGAAAAGTACCCCGGGCCCACACTCGAGAGGGTCCTCAAAGGAATGTACGAAATTTGTGTTTACTTTAAATACTACGCCACCGCCATGTATTCAGCCAACTCCCCCTTAAAGAGACCAAGCTCTCCGGGCCTCCAAATCCCTTCAAATACATAGCCACTCAACTGTTTTATTGTTCTAAAATTAGACCAAAGAATTATTTAAAAGTTTCTAATATTTTCGGAGGCATCTACCCTTTTAATGCTTACGATACCTTCCACGACCCCACACTTTTAATTGATACATGATTGCCTAAAACCCAATCATATCGGGGGAGGGAGGGTATTTATTTTGTATGTCTTGACACTACGCGTCTTATCAAGAGAGAATCGTTCGATCTCTGTTTATGTATATGGTGTTAAAGTCGTGGACAAAATATGGATGTTAATGATAAGTAGAAACAAATATATAAGAGGGTCTTTAAGGTCTCACGGAATGCTAAAGATCAAAGAGGCTCTGAATTACGTTCAACTTAAAAATCACTAATGGGGAAGGTCTTTTGTATGAACATCACTAGTGAGGTAGGTCTTTTGTATAAACATCACTAGTGAGGTAGATCTTTTTTATAAACATCACTAGTGAGGTAGGTCTTTTGTATGAACATCACTAGTGACGTAGGTCTTTTGTATGAACATCACTAGTGAGGTAGGTCTTTTGTATAAACATCACTAGTGAGGTAGGTCTTTTGTATGAACATCACTAGTGAGATAGGTCTTTTGTATAAACATCACTAGTGAGGTAGGTCTTTTGTATGAACATCACTAGTGAGGTAGGTCTTTTGTATAAACATCACTAGTGAGGTAGGTCTGTTTTGATTAAACCGGACTCCAGAAAATTTGGTTCGTGAAATTTATTTTGAACAGAGTCAAGGCGAATAATTTTTTTCTCTTCTTTTTTATTCATATAACACCATCAAAACTTTTTATAACGCCATCAAAACTTTTTATAACGCCATCAAAACTTTTTATAACGCCATCAAAACTTTTTATAACGCCATCAAGTCTTTATATAACGCCATCAAGAATTTAAGCTCTAAACCACACGCTGCATCTAATTTTATTGTCATTGTGTATGTCCACCGAGGTGTGTGGCTCATTGGTTTGTTCACTGAGGTGTGTGGCTCATTGGTTTGTTCCCTGAGGTGTGTGGCTCATAGGTTTGTTCACTGAGGTGTGTGGCTCATAGGTTTGTTCATTGAGGTGTGTCTCTCATTGGTTTGTTCACTGAGGTGTGTGGCTCATAGGTTTGTTCACTGAGGTGTGTGGCTCATAGGTTTGTTCACTGAGGTGTGTCTCTCATTGGTTTGTTCACTGAGGTGTGTCTCTCATAGGTTTGTTCACTGAGGTGTTTGGCTCATAGGTTTGTTCACTGAGGTGTGTGGCTCATTGGTTTGTTCACTGAGGTGTGTGGCTCATTGGTTTTTTCACTGAGGTGTGTCTCTCATTGGTTTGTTCACTGAGGTATGTGGCTCATAGGTTTGTTCCCTGAGGTATGTCTCTCATTGGTTTGTTCACCGAGGTGTGTGGCTCATAGGTTTGTTCCCTGAGGTGTGTGGCTCATTGGTTTGTTCACCGAGGTGTGTGGCTCATTGGTTTGTTCCCTGAGGTGTGTGACTCATTGGTTTGTTCACTGAGGTATGTGGCTCATTGGTTTGTTCACTGAGGTGTGTGGCTCATAGGTTTGTTCACTGAGGTGTGTGGCTAATTGGTTTGTTCCCTGAGGTGTGTGGCTCATAGGTTTGTTCACTGAGGTGTGTGGCTAATTGGTTTGTTCCCTGAGGTGTGTCTCTCATTGGTTTGTTCACTGAGGTGTGTGGCTCATTGGTTTGTTCACTGAGGTGTGTCTCTCATTGGTTTGTTCACTGAGGTGTGTGGCTCATTGGTTTGTTCCCTGAGGTGTGTGGCTCATAGGTTTGTTCACCGAGGTGTGTCTCTCATTGGTTTGTTCACTGAGGTGTGTGGGTCATTGGTTTGTTCACTGAGGTGTGTCTCTCATTGGTTTGTTCACTGAGGTGTGTCTCTCATTGGTTTGTTCCCTGAGGTGTGTGGCTCATAGGTTTGTTCACCGAGGTGTGTCTCTCATTGGTTTGTTCACTGAGGTGTCTCTCATTGGTTTGTTCACTGAGGTGTGTGGCTCATTTGTTTGTTCACGGAGGTGTGATGCTCATAGGTTTGTTCACTGAGGTGTGTGGCTCATTGGTTTGTTCCCTGAGGTGTGTGGCTCATAGGTTTGTTCACTGAGGTGTGTGGCTCATAGGTTTGTTCACTGAGGTGTGTGGCTCATTGGTTGTTCTCTGAGATGTGTTGCTCATAGGTTTGTTCACTGAGGTGTGTGGCTCATAGGTTTGTTTTCTGAGGTGTGTGGCTCATAGGTTTGTTTTCTGAGGTGTGTGGCTCATAGGTTTGTTCACTGAGGTGTGTGGCTCATTGGTTTGTTCCCTGAGGTGTGTGGCTCATAGGTTTGTTCACTGAGGTGTGTCTCTCATTGGTTTGTTCACTGAGGTGTGTCTCTCATTGGTTTGTTCACTGAGGTGTGTGGTTCACTGATTTCTTTAGAGTTTTAGTATATGAGTGTGACAACTGTTATACACCATCCTAAATTTGACTATCTTACAGAATAGATACACAAAACGTTACAACGTTACGTTACAGCTTAAATAAATGCAGCAATTTAATAGTACAGATTGAATGTGGAAACTGAATATGACATATTGAATGTGACAATGTGAGCTAAAAGCCCATAACCTTACTGAGTAATTAGTGACATAGTGAGTATCTGTCTCATTAATGTTTAATACCAGATGTACATCAACTGAACGTTCCATTAACTTGAGAACATTGTCAGTAATTATGTATCACTTTCAGGGCCAGATAATTCCCAACCAGATAAGCGATTCTTTTATACTTGAAGATTGTTGATCTTAAAAGACCTGCATATCTCTTTTCATTGTTGACTTGTTGATTAATGATTTAATTGACTTTCAAATCATATAAAACACTTCCAGAGAAATAATTATAAATGACGTTCAGATAAATGATAAAAACTGAGCTGAAAGTGTTTTTAATGAGTGAGTTAGACAAAACCATTTTGAGAGTTTGTTCTGAGACCCAGACACCGCTCTTTGCAGTTGCATATTTTTTTAGTTATTATTATTGTAGACGCCATCCGTCTGCTCCACTGCGGACAGAGCATTGCAAGCTGGGAAAATGTCATGAGGTACGGTGTACGTGAAAATTTTTGCCCAAGTTTATTTTGATGATAATTTTCTCCAGCTTTCAGAGAGAGTGAAGTAAAAGGAGACACACCAAACAGGAAGTAGCGAGTATGAGACTCACTCTTAGGCGGGGAGGGAGGGGCGGAGGTTAGCCTGTAAGGGCAGGTAGGTGGGGACTGTACAGGTGAGTGAGGGGGTAAAAGTTAGGTGGGGGTGGTAAAGCTAGGTGGGGGTGGTAAAGTTAGGTGGGCGTGGTAAATGTAGGGGGAGATGGTAAAGGTAAGTGGTGATGGTAAAGGTAGGTGGGGGTGGTAAAGGTAGGTGAAGATGGTATAGGTGTGTGAATATGATAAAGGTAGGTGAAGATGGTATAGGTATGTGAATATGATAAAGGTAGGTGCAGATGGGAAGGTAGGTGAAGATGGTATAGGATGATAAAGGTAGGTGAAGATGGTAAGGTAGGTGAAGATGGTAGAGGTAGGTGGTGATGGTAAAGGTAAGTGGTGATTATAAAGGTAGGTGAAGATGGTAAGGTAGGTGAAGATGGTAGAGGTAGGTGGTGATGGTAAAGGTAGGTGAAGATGGTAAGGTAGGTGAAGATGGTATAGGTATGTGAATATGATAAAGGTAGGTGAAGATGGTAGAGGTAGGTGAAGATGGTTTAAATGATTAACGTAGCTGATGTATAACGTATTGTCATTTATGTAGTTAGTATGATATGAATGTTTCTTTTATTAATATATGTATTGTTATTTCCATGTAAAGCGCTGTGAGCCCAGCTCCTTGCTGGGATACAGCGCTATATAAATTATCATTTTATTATTATTATTATTATAGGTATGTGAATATGATAAAGGTAGGTGAAGATGGTAGAGGTAGGTGGTGATGGTAAAGGTAGGTGGTGATTGTAAAGGTAGGCGAAGATGGTAAAGGTATGTGAAGATGGTAAAGGTAGGTGAAGATGGTAAGGTAGGTGAAGATGGTAAGTTAGGTGAAGATGGTAGAGGTAGGTGGTGATGGTAAAGGTAGGTGAAGATGGTAGAGGTAGGTGGTGATGGTAAAGGTAGGTGGTGATGGTAAAGGTGGGTGAATATAGTGAAGGTACATGATGATGGTAGAGGTATGTGAAGATGATAAAGGTAGGTGATGAAGGTAAAGGTAGGTGAAGATGGTATAGAAAGGTGAGATGGCTAAACTGAGATGGATGGGGCTGAAATGTTTTGACACGTACTTGTCAAGACATTCCAATGATACACTTGATAAAATAAATTGCACGTATGCTTAGTCTCAACAGCAGACATTTCTCCCATCACGTGAGTCGGGCACATAGTAATATCACAGGTCGTGCACTGTGTAACCCCACATTCACACGTGTTTTAGAAACTAGACACCAAGCCACCCCCAGCAGTTATCTAGCCTTGATCTGACGAAGACCAATTATACCAATTTCCAAGAATAACAGATTGTTTATTTGTTGTGACTGACGAACGCCATGACTTTACTATTTGTGTTGTCACTTTTGTGACGAGGGGGGGGGGGGTAAAAAATATGACGTCACATCAAAAGGGTATCTTTAAATAAAACTTCCACTTAAATATTTGTTCCCTTACAATTTATTTAGTTATTTTTTAATTGTATTCTTTTTTTCCCCTTGTTTTAAACCATCAATGCTTCTAATAGAGCCGGTCGGTAGGCCATCGGACGCCTGTTGGGGTAAGTTATCAAGACATGAAAATTAAATCTTATTATAATCCTTAAGTTTGAGAACCCCCAAGAGAGCGTATGAAATTGTTTCCCTGCGTCGTTTGATGTTGACATCAAAGCATTTGTGATTTGATCGCCGCTCGGTTCGGTTCTCTTACGGAAGTGGTCAGCGAACTTTTTGCGCGTTACCATAAAAAATGCAAGTTAATATGTACGTTACCCGCGTTACCCCCCCCCCCCGAAAATGCAACTTGTGAATTTAGGAAGCATGACAAGTGTCTAAAAACGATCTGAATAGGATTATGTGAAGATATTTTAAGTCAAAACGACACGGACTATCCGTTTATTTATTTAAAAAACAACAACAAATGTTGGGGTGGGGGTGGGGGGGAATCCAATTGATTAAGTTATAAACGTTTTAAGTTTGATATAATTATTTCATCGGTTTTTGGTCTAACGCCCCTCTCCATTCTAGATACAATGATAAATGTGCCCATTTAAAAATAGTCAAAGTATTCCTTAACTTCATTGAATGCAATTCTTGACTTCGCAATTGAGAGCCTACAAAACAACTTTTCTTCTTAGTTCAGTTTTTAAGGCATTAATTTTAAAAGTCCCAGGAAGGATACTTAATGCAGTCAAGTCATGAGGATTAAGATTATTGTCACTCGTGTCAATATAAATGAAATTAGGGTGGATTAAGTTATTTTTGTATAGTACGCATGTAAGAAATCTACATAATTGTCAAATTTTTAAAATGCATTATCTGGAAGGGACCTGTTCAATAGTGGGCATATGTTCCTTGCGTACACGTACACATGACGTATTTTAATATATCAAGTGGATTGCAGTGGATTTTATATGTCCCAAATGAGTCTGCCTTACCCCCAAGAATTCCCTTTTGACCACAGATGGGGTAATTTACTCCTGTGCGGCGACGCCTGTCTTACGGGATACCCGTAGTCAAATGACGGATTTCTTTTAAAAAACTACATTTTTAATATATCGTTAAAAATATTTCTTCCTAAACAAAGAAGTTAACAGTGATGATCAATGTTTAATTTGTATGTATTAAAATGACATATAATCGTAGGATGATAACACAGTTCATATTTTGAAGGCCGGCTAAACGTTTTTTTAAAAAATGACACTGGTTTTTTTTTTAAGCCTGTTTCTAAGCCTGATTGCAGTCTCATCCCCCATTTTGTTTAAAAAAAACAGACCGGTTCAACTGGTTACCTAAATTTTAGATTATAAAAGATTATGTTAATATTATTGTTACCCACCCCCCCCCCCCCCGAAAAAAGCGGATTCTAGCGAATTTCATATGTCCACAATGATTTACCATTAACCCCAAGAGGTCAAAGCTTTGTGACGTCTTATTGGAGGGGGGTCTAACTTTTTGTGACGACGCGTGACGAGGGGGGAGGGGGTGAAAAATCGGCAAAAATTATGGGACGTCATTTATGGACGGCCCCTAAGGTGCGTATTATATTGACAATACTTTCTAAAAATATATTCCTGATCGGTGCACATTTTATTTTTAAAAATTTTACAAGACAAAACTAAACTTTTGTATTTTTAGATTGTCTTGCGCTGCGTATTATAATGAGCTTTCGTTTAGTTATGTCTCGTGCATAATGGATTTTTAGTCAAAAACTTGTTTTATTAACGTTTTTTTTTACTATCATGAGCCAAAATTGGACTGAACATTTCTTGATTAGATTCATTAATGTGTGCAGGTGATCCCCTTGTTATGTTCGCCGGTACGCAAGTTGTGGGTCTTACTGAAAATTTCTAAACTTGTTTTTGCGCACACGGGCCTCAAGAGCATCAAGTTGAGAAAATTTTGGGGGTCTTAATATTCAGCTTTTATAAGAATGTTTGAGAACCGCTTAAGAATATGGTTATCTTAGCATTCAGCTTTTATAAGAATGTTTGAGAACAGCTGATTAATATCAACATATGCTTACACCCTCCCCTCCCCACCCTGCATATAATGTGCTACCCTCCCATACCCCTTGGACTCCCCACCCCGTCCCACGCCTGGCGTCCATTGTATGAACATTGTATGAACTTGCCTGGAAATACCGGATGAGAAGAAAAAACAGCAACATATTCATTCTGAGGTTAGTCAACCGAGTGCAGGGAGGGGTTATGTGATGAGAGTTGACATACTCACTGGCCAGAATGTGAACACACGCCTCAATGTGGCGGTCACGTGGTGGGACTTAATCATCCCCAGGATTGTTAGGTAGGTGAGGAGGTGGGTAGGTGAGGAGGTGGGTAGGTGAGGAGGTGGGTAGGTGAGGAGGTGGGTAGGTGAGGAGGTGGGAAGATGGTGAAGTGGGTAGGAGAGGAGGTGGGTAGGTGCAGAAGTGGGTAGGTGAGGAAGTGGGTAGGTGAGGAAGTGGGTAGGTGAGGAAGTGGGTAGGTGAGGAAGTGGGTAGGTGAGGAAGTGGGTATGTGAGGAAGTGGGTATGTAAGGAAGTGGGTATGTGAGGAAGTGGGAAGATGGTGAAGTGGGTAGGTGAGGAAATGGGTAGGTGAGGAAGTGGGAAGGTGGTGAAGTGGGTAGGTGAGGAAGTGGGTAGGTGAGGAAGTGGGTATGTGAGGAATTGGGTATGTGAGGAAGTGGGTATGTGAGGAACTGGGTATGTAAGGAAGTGGGAAGATGGTTAAGTGGGTAGGTGAGGAAGTGGGAAGATGGTTAAGTGGGTAGGTGAGGAAGTGGGAAGGTGAGGAAGTGGATAGGTGAGGAAGTGGGTAGATGGTGAAGTGGGTAGGTGAGGAAGTGGGTAGATGGTTAAGTGGGTAGGTGAGGAAGTGGGAAGATGGTGAAGTGGGTAGGTGAGGAAGTGGGAAGATGGTTAAGTGGGTAGGTGAGGAAGTGGGAAGATGGTTAAGTGGGTAGGTGAGGAAGTGGGTATGTAAGGAAGTGGGTATGTAAGGAAGTGGGAAGATGGTTAAGTGGGTAGGTGAGGAAGTGGGTAGGTGAGGAAGTGGGTAGGTGAGGAAGTGGGTATGTGAGAAAGTGGGTAGGAGAGAAAGTGGGAAGATTGTAAAGTGGGTAGGTGAGGAAGTGGGTAGGTGAGGAAGTGGGAAGGTGGTGAAGTGGGTAGGTGAGAAAGTGGGTATGTGAGGAAGTGGGTATGTGAGGAAGTGGGTAGGTGAGGAAGTGGGTATGTAAGGAAGTGGGAAGATGGTTAAGTGGGTAGGTGAGGAAGTGGGAAGATGGTTAAGTGGGTAGGTGAGGAAGTGGGAAGATGGTGAAGTGGGTAGATGAGGAAGTGGGTAGGTGAGGAAGTGGGTAGGTGAGGAAGTGGGTAGGTGAGGAAGTGGGTAGGTGAGGAAGTGGGTAGGTGAGGAAGTTGGTAGGTGAGGAAGTGGGTAGGTGAGGAAGTGGGTAGGTGAGGAAGTGGGTAGGTGAGGAAGTGGGTAGGTGAGGAAGTGGGAAGATGGTGAAGTGGGTAGGTGAGGAAGTGGGTAGGTGAAGAAGTGGGTATGTGAGGAAGTGGGGAGGTGAGGAAGTGGGAAGATGGTGAAGTGGGTAGGTGAGGAAGTGGGTAGGTGAGGAAGTGGGAAGATGGTGAAGTGGGTAGGTGAGGAAGTGGGTATGTAAGGAAGTGGGAAGATGGTGAAGTTGGTAGGCGAGAAAGTGGGTATGTGATGAAGTAGGTAGGTGAGGAATTGGTCAGGTGAGGAATTGGTCAGGTGAGGAAGTGGGTTGGTGAGGAAGTGGGTGGTCGGGAGATTGGAAAGTAGATATGAGTGAAGAAATAGAAGTGCGAGGTATAGATGGGTGAGTAAATAAATTGAGTATATAGATAGGTACGTGAATAGATTTCTAAGCGGGTAGATTGGTGAGGAGTGTACGTTGGAAAGGTGGAGAGGTAGACGTTGTGGTGGGGAGGAAGACGTTGTGGTGGGGAGGAAGACGTTGTGGTGGTGAGGGGAAGACGTTGTGGTGGGGAGGAAGACGTTGTGGTGGGGAGGAAGACGTTGTGGTGGTGAGGGAAAGACGTTGTGGTGGGGAGGGGAAGACGTTGTGGTGGGGAGGAAGACGTTGTGGTTGGGAGGAAGACGTTGTGGTGGGGAGGAAGACGTTGTGGTGGGAAGGAAGACGTTGTGGTGGGGACGAAGACGTTGTGGTGGGGAGGAAGACGTTGTGGTGGGGAGGAAGACGTTGTGGTGGGGACGAAGACGTTGTAGTGGGGATTTCGTGTGTACAGCTGAGATTGGAGATTTGATTTGTTTGCGCACGCATTAGCTCAGATAAAACATTATTGCACTTTGTTTTTTTCCTCTGGTTATTTTGTGAACTAAACTAAAATATCGTAATATTCATCGCCTAAAAACAGGAATTTCAGCTTCACATTTAATTACAAAATGATAAGAATTAACAATTTAGACAATTCACATCTAATTCGATTTATTACAAATATGATTTTAAAAATAGTGTATCATAATCGTACTTATTAGAAACATGAGCTATAATATAACAAAACAGGTTAATGTAAAAGTGTGAGCTATAATACAATCACCAGTACAATCAAAACAAGAGCTTTAATTTCACAAACACTTGCACATTTTGCTTTAAAGGAGCCATACTTATTTAAAAAAAAAAAAAAAGTTTAATATTTGTTGTAAAGCTATAGTCTAATTAGTTTTTAAAGACTAATTAAAGCACAAGATGTAATAATGTAATAATTCAAAAACAAAATTTAAACGTTAAAAATTCTAACTTCTTCTACAACAATCACTTGGGTGGACCTAAAGCTAAACTTATTGCGCTGAAATTTTGTGTGATTATTAAAATATTTAAAAAGAGAAGGCTTGAATGACATTTGATCTTACCTGCTGATCTATTACGTCCAACAAAAACAGTTTCTGTGAGCAACGCGCAATCTGACAGATCGTAAGAAAAAACGCTTTCTCACGTCTGCTAACTCAAGCACGCGCCACGTCACCAACGAGCCCAAATACTTGCAGCAAATGGTCGCGATAAGACATGGGGATTGGGGGGGGGGCGAGGTAGGTGAATCATGAGCAGGTCAGCCGCACATGAGAGGAAGTCGTTCAACATACAACAGATGAAATTGTTAAAGATACAACAGATGAAATGGTTAAACATAAAAACAGATGAAATGGTTAAATATACAACAGATGAAATGGTTAAAGATACAACAGATGAAATTGTTAAAGATACAACAGATGAAATGGTTAAACATAAAAACAGATGAAATGGTTAAATATACAACAGATGAAATGGTTAAATATACAACAGATGAAATGGTTAAATATACAACAGATGAAATGGTTAAATATACAACAGATGAAATTGTTAAAGATACAATAGGAGTAGTTGTTAGAGATACAGCAGAGGAAGTTGTTAGAGATACAACAGATGGAGTTGTTAGAAATACAATATAGGAAGTTGTTAGAGATACAATATAGGAAGTTGTTAGAGATACAATATAGGAAGTTGTTAGAGATACAATATAGGAAGTTGTTAAAGATACAACAGAGATAGTTGTTAGAGATACAACAGATGGAGTTGTTAGAGATACAATATAGGAAGTTGTTAAAGATACAATATAGGAAGTTGTAAAAGATACAACAGAGATAGTTGTTAGAGATACAATATAGGAAGTTGTTAGAGATACAACAGAGATAGTTGTTAGAGATACAATAGAGGTAGTTGTTAGAGATACAATATAGGAAGTTGTGAAAGATACAACAGAGATATTTGTTAGAGATACAATATAGGAAGTTGTTAGAGATACAATATAGGAAGTTTTTAAAGATACAACAGAGATAGTTGTTAAAGATACAATATAGGAAGTTGTTAGAGATACAATATAGTAAGTTGTTAGAGATACAATAGAGGTAGTTGTTAGAGATACAATATAGGAAGTTGTTAAAGATACAACAGAGATAGTTGTTAAAGATACAATATAGGAAGTTGTTAAAGATACAACAGAGATAGTTGTTAGAGATACAATATAGGTAGTTGTTAGAGATTCAATATAGTAAGTTGTTAGAGATACAATAGAGGTAGTTGTTAGAGATACAACAGATGGAGTTGTTAGAGATACAATATAGGAAGTTGTTAAAGATACAACAGAGACAGTTGTTAGAGATACAATATAGGAAGTTGTTAAAGATACAACAGAGACAGTTGTTAGAGATACAATAGAGGAAGCATTAGAGATACAATATAGGAAGTTGTTAAAGATACAACAGAGATAGTTGTTAGAGATACAATATAGGAAGTTGTTAGAGATACAATATAGGTAGTTGTTAGAGATTCAATATAGGAAGTTGTTAGAGATACAATATAGGAAGTTGTTAGAGATACAATATAGGTAGTTGTTAGAGATTTAATATAGGAAGTTGTTAGAGATACAATAGAGGACGTTGTTAAAGATACAACAGAGATAGTTGTTAGAGATACAATATAGGAAGTTGTTAAAGATACAACAGAGATAGTTGTTAGAGGTACAATATAGGAAGTTGTTAGAGATACAATATAGGTAGTTGTTAGAGATACAATATAGGAAGTTGTTAGAGATACAATAGAGGTAGTTGTTAGAGATTCAATATAGTAAGTTGTTAGAGATACAATAGAGGTAGTTGTTAGAGATACAATATAGGAAGTTGTTAGAGATACAATAGAGGACGTTGTTAGAGATACAACAGAGATAGTTGTTAGAGATAAAATATAGGAAGTTGTTAGAGATACAATAGAGGACGTTGTTAGAGATACAATAGAGGTAGTTGTTAGAGATACAATATAGGAAGTTGTTAGAGATACAATAGAAAACGTTGTTAGAGATACAACAGAGATAGTTGTTAGAGATACAATATAGGAAGTTGTTAGAGATACAACAGAGATAGTTGTTAGAGATACAATATAGTAAGTTGTTAGAGATACAATATAGGAAGTTGATAGAGATACAATATAGGAAGTTGTTAGAGATACAATATAGGTAGTTGTTAGAGATTTAATATAGGAAGTTGTTAGAGATACAATAGAGG
>MUZC01001703.1:127993-138307 GCA_002072015.1 Radix auricularia
TTCAATGAAATGTCTTCAATCTCATCACTTGACCACATAGTTCAATAAAATGTCTTCTATCTCATCACTTGACCACATAGTTCAATGAAATGTCTTCTATCTCATCACTTTGACCACATAGTTCAATGAAATGTCTTCTATCTCATCACTTGACCACATAGTTCAATGAAATGTCTTCTATCTCATCACTTGACCACATAGTTCAATGAAATGTCTTCTAACTCATCACTTGATCAAATAGTTCAATGAAATGTCTTCTAACTCATCACATGACCAAATAGTTCAATGAAATGTCTTCTAACTCATCACTTGACCACATAGTTCAATGAAATGTCATCTATCTCATCACTTGACCACATATTTCAATATCTATATTCTATATCATCACTGGACCAGGCAGTTAATGAGTTAAACAAGCTTTCATTCATTCTAATAGGAAGTGAGTGTTTCATGTGACCGTATGTAGACCAAAGTTCACTGATGGAGATTTAGTATCGCTTAGACCGGGTGATGGTGAGGGGATTGGTAAAACAATGTTTACATGGGGTCGTGACAACACCATCATACTGACCATAACAACACCATACTACTGACTACTGACCATGACAACACCATCATACCGACCATGACAACACCATACTACTGACCGTGACAACACCATTCTACTGACCATGACAACACCATACTACTGACCATGACATTACCATAATACCTGCCACGACAATAGCACCACATGGACCATAACAATAGCACCACACAGTCCATAACAATAGCACCACACGGACCATAACAATAGCACCACATGGACCTTAACATTAGCACCACATGGACCATATCAATAGCACCACATGGACCATAACATTAGCACCACATGGACCATATCAATACCATCACACGGACTTTGACAATACCATCATATCGACTATTACAACACTATCATAATGCAGAAAAATGTAATATAACTTGTGAGGGGTTGGGATTTATATGTATTTGGGTATGTATATTATGTGCGCAGGACACATGGTTGGATTATATATCTTGTGTAGAACATGAAGTTTATAAAATATAAATATGTAGGACAGACAGGTGTATAAGATGTACATAAGTAGGACATACATGTGTATAAGATGTACATAAGTAGGACATTCATGTTTATACAGTGTCCATAGGTAGGACATACGTGTGTATATATAAGATGTACATATATGACACACTTGTAGGTCAGACACAGGCTAGATTTGCTGAAGGGTTAAATTCTCAATTCAAACAAACACACTATTCACAAGGGTTTTTTGTGGGGTGGGAGGTGGCGCTGGTTAATCTTGTCAGAACAATCATTAACATGACGTCATCTTACTCTTGACTTGTGAAGAGTTCCCGGAAGTTGACGACATAGCTATAAATAGTAAGTGTTTCTTCAACAATGCAGAAATGTAGGCCACATTAGATAAGGAGATCAAGTAAAATGTTGAAGTAATCATCTTAAAGACAATGGAAGGGGCGGCAACTTAACGTGCACCCAAGAAAGGGAATTTTAAATGGACTAAAGAAATACTCTAGATGTTATTGTCTTTTATATACATGAGATATGACTGGTCTTTATTGATATATTACAAATTGCTCATCTTTACTGGCAAATATTGATATTACTGATATATATTATATATATACATACATATATTTGGACAGCGGAAATTAACGATTAATGAAGCGATTAAACCTTCAAAAATTTAATTCTTTGAAAGTTAATTTGATCTATCGAACTTCGATTAAATGTAGAGAGTATATTTCAGAAAATATTTCTAATTATTTTGCTCCAACTGATTAATAATATAGACTATATTTTTTGTTACTTACATATTTTCCCCTCGTATTTTTATTATTTATTTAGACGTGCAGACGTAGACAAAAAGGTTTTTCTTCCATATTTCTCGCATAGCAGAACGACTTTGCTGTGTTACGTCACAATATTCGGGAGCCTTGCAATTGCTGCGACTTAACAAATTTTGCGAAAATAATGAGTCGCGACTCAACGGGAACTACATATGCGTTATAAACTTATAATTTATCGAAATTAATCGATAAAATTTTTCCCGATTAATCGCACACATTTTTTAACATCAGCACCAGCCCTTATATATATATAAGAATGTGTTAAAATGGCAGAAATTCCGGATTTGCAAAAGCCGGAGCCGAAATGCGGACACCCCTCCATTAAACTGACTTCAGGGTAATCGATACTGTGCAAGAGCTGATATAGTAAATATACAACGGAGCCAGGCTAATGTTGATGTTTTTATAACGCATCTAGAAAAAAACTGTCCTGGGCACCTGGAAAAACTTAAACTGACAGAGGAAAGGGTAATATTATACACGCAAATTGACAACAAGCAGGTGCAAGATTAAACACGCAAACTGACAGAGGAAGGTGCAATATTAAACACGCAAATTGACAGAAGCAGGTGCAAGATTGAACGCGCAAACTGACAGAGGAAGGTTCAAGATTAAACGCACGCAATCTGACTGGAAGGTGCAATATTAAACACGCTAATTGACATAGGCAGGTGCAAAATTAAACACGCAAACTGACAGAGAAAGGTGCAAGATTAACAAACAAATATTAGCCAGGACATCGCTTGTCAAAATGTAATATTTTTCTTTCCTATGTTGTTATTGTTGTTGTTTTGTTGTTGTTGTTGTTTTTTAGCACCTAGAAACCTGCTCCTCTTGTGGTTTATAATTCAAGAAATTATCATAAAACAAAGGGAAGTAATGTACTTCACCGTGCTCAAAACATTAGTTGCAGATGCTACTCAGAAAGAATCGAATCGAAAAAGTTGTGGTTGCTTTAACTTTATATGACAAGATTCTAGTTTTAACTTTATATGACAAGATTCTAGTTTTAACTTTATATGACAAGATTCTAGTTTTAACTTTATATGACAAGATTCTAAGTCAAGAGTCAAGACCTTGTTAATTCGATGGAAGCACAAAGACGATGAACCCAGAGGAAAAAAATCATGTTAAGCCTGGTCCCTACTGGAATTCAGGACGTGTTAGCGCATTTTCGTATTATGTATCAGTACTTATGTTAGATATCCGAATTATGTAGTTATCAGTAATTGTGTTTAGATTTTAGACATATTTTTATGAATTTTCTTGTGTAATGAATATACCTGACATTTTTTTTATTTAAAAGTCATTTCTTTACATTTTAAAAAAATTTATTTTCTCTTTAATCTAACTACAAGTCACCACAAATGATGACGTAAAACTCTCTAAACTTTTACACATATTCTAATGACGTCAACTAAAAAAAACAACTAATTCTTTTGCACCCTTTCGCACCACTCTTCAATGCCTGAAGGATTATGCATTCGACTTCCGGCAATGGCGGCCGTTCCCTGCGCTAGTGTTACCTCTCGATTCGAAATATTTTTTGGTAGTTTTAACGGGGTTTTTTAACGGATCGAGTAACTGAGTGTTGATGCACAAATGGCAGGTCAGGACATACAAAAAACATATATACCTCATGGGTCTAGGACTTATGGATGCTGAGATCAAGGGTGATGACGGACGGACGGACAAAACGGGTGCAATAGCGCATTCGACTTCTCGAAAATGCGCTAAAAAAATGTTTGTGATTGAAGTGAAGATTTAGCCGTGTAACAGGAAGGCGAGTTGAGAAGAAAGTTACACGCTTCTTTTGGTAAAAGTTTCTCTAGAAGTCCGTGAGAGGATTGTGCCGCTGTAGACTTTGGAAATAAAATATCATTTTCCTACACCAAATAATCTCTTGAACATTGCGGGAAATGACTGAAAATTAGAGCACATTTCTTACATGACATTGGCCAACAACCAGTTTAGTTAGCCTCACGAGCAATAGGAAATGAATTAATGAACTTAGGTCTACATGATTTATTATTTATGCCTTTTATTAGTATATAATGTTGGTAAGTTACTCGGCCTAATATATTAACATTGCTTCCTCAATCAAACCACTGTGCTGACACTTTGCTGTGTAAAATTAGGTTTTAATTCCATTTTGGGCCCCAAAAATGTTCGCCGTCACTGATATAGAAAAAAATAGTTCTTCAATTTTAGTTCAGGAAATAATAGTTCTTCAATTTTAGATCAGGAAACAATAGTTCTTCAGTTTTAGATCAGGAAATAATAGTTCTTCAATTTTAGTTCAGGAAACAATAGTTCTTCAATTTTAGATCAGGAAATAATAGTTCTTCAGTTTTAGGTCAGGAAACAATAGTTCTTCAGTTTTAGGTCAGGAAACAATAGTTCTTCAATTTTAGTTCAGGAAACAATAGTTCTTCAATTTTAGATCAGGAAATAATAGTTCTTCAGTTTTAGGTCAGGAAACAATAGTTCTTCAGTTTTTCTTTTAAAAACCTTGCATAATGGTCATATATTTAAATTCCAAAAGTGTTTCTTTCCTTTTATAACATTATCATAGTAAGGGCTGGCTGTAAATTTGGTATCTCCTCCGGGCGTTAAACTTGGCATTTGTCCCTAGCGGTAAACTTGACATTTGTCCCTAGCGGTAAACTTGACATTTGTCCCTAGCGGTAACCTTGGCATTTATCCCTAGTTGTAAACTTGGCATTTGTCCCTAGCGGTAAACTTGGCCTTTGTCCCTAGCGTTAAACTGGGCATTTGTCCCTAGCGTTAACTTGGCATTTGTGCCTAGCGGTAAACTTGGCATTTGTGCCTAGCGGTAAACTTGGCATTTGTCCTTAGCGTTAAACTTGGCATTTATCCCTAGCGTTAAACTTGGCATTTGTCCCTAGCGTTAAACTTGGCATTTGTCCCGGGTGGTAAACTTGGCATTTGTCCTTAGCGTTAAATTTGGCATTTGTCCCTAGCGGTAAACTTGGCATTTGTCCCTAGCGGTAAACTTGGCATTTTCCCGGGCGGTAAACTTGGCATTTGTTCCTAGTGGTAAACTTGGCATTTGTCACTAGCGGTAAACTTGGTATTTGTCCCTAGCGTTAAACTTGTCATTGGTCCCTAGCGGTAAACTTGGCATTTGTCCCTAGCGGTAAACTTGGCATTTTCCCGGGCGGTAAACTTGGCATCTGCCCCGGGCGGTAAACTTGGCCTTTGTCCCTAGCGTTAAACTGGGCATTTGTCCCTAGCGTTAAACTTGGCATTTGTCCCTAGCGTTAAACTTGGCATTTTTTGCGGACGGTAAACTTGGCATTTGTCCCTAGCGTTAAACTTGGCATTTGTCCCTAGCAGTAAACTTGGCATTTGTTCCTAGTGGTAAACTTGGCATTTTCCTTAGTGTTAAACTTGGCATTTGTCCCTAGCGGTAAACTTGGCATTTGTCCCTAGCGGTAAACTTGGCATTTTCCCGGGCGGTAAACTTGGCATTTGTCCCTAGTGGTAAACTTGGCATTTGTCACTAGCGGTAAACTTGGTATTTGTCCCTAGCGTTAAACTTGTCATTTGTCCCTAGCGGTAAACTTGGCATTTGTCCCTAACGGTAAACTTGGCATTTTCCCGGGCGGTAAACTTGGCATCTGCACCGGGCGGTAAATTTTGCATCTGTCCCGGGTGGTAAACTCGGCATCTGCCCCGGGAGGTAAACTTGGCATCTACCCCAGGCGGTAAACTTGACATCTTCCTCAGGCAGCAGAAGGCTAAAACGTTGTTGCTCTATTAGAATCACTATTTCACCTGTGAGACTCACTATTTCACCTGTGAGACTCACTATTTCACCTGTGAGACTCACTATTTCACCTGTGAGACTCACTATTTCACCTGTAAGACTCACTATTTCACCCGTGGGACTCACTATTTCACCCGTGGGACTCACTATTTCACCCGTGGGACTCACTATTTCACCTGTGAGACTCGCTATTTCACCTGTGAGACTCGCTATTTCACTTATAATCTACTATATTACATTTTACCATGTCACAAGAAGATGTACTTAGAAACCTCGTCCTCTTAGACGTTATTAGACCAGCCCTATTTGGGCATATCTGGCCGGAAGAAAGGGCCATGTGCCCTGACCGTTGTCCGGTGGCCTATAACCCCAGGCTACACAGACGCACGATTGCTGCTCTATTCCTGACATTTTCCTAGGTTCCCTGCAGGCTGAGGTCGTCTGCTGTTTTTCTCGTTGTCAGAAGAAGAGAGTAGCCTCCGCTTGTTACTGGTGATAACATGTCCGGCTGAATATTTGAGACTGGTCCAACATATGACATGGCTTATGATGTTATGTTAATACTGACCCAACATATGACATGGCTTATGATGTAATGTTAATACTGACCCAACATATGACATGTCTTATGATGTAATGTTAATACTGACCCAACATATGACATGTCTTATGATGTAATGTTAATACTGGTCCAACATATGACATGGGGTATGATGTAATGTTAATACTGGTCCAACATATGACATGGCTTATGATGTAATGCTAATACTGACCCAACATATGACATGGCTTATGATGTACTGGTAATACTGACCCAAAATATGGCATTAGTGTACATTACATGATGTAATGTTAATACTGACCCAACATATGACATTAGTGTACATTACATGATGTAATGTACACAAATTGACCACACGATTCAGGTCCCATTCGTCTGAACGTGTACATGTACATACACAAAGTGTCAACAGAGAGATAAAACTTGAAGCTGTTATTGTTTAAAGTTTAACATAAATCTTTGGGTTAATCTGTATTTGACTCTACGTGGTATTGAAAACCAAAAAGAAGTTCAGTTTATTTCCCATCCTCCGACTCGTCTTAAAGATATGACATTTAAGGAGTTAATTTAAAGTCATGTCATGTGTATACCGAGTCGAAGTTTCTATTATTTTGTCCCATGACTTATTCATCAAATCAACTAAACGTCAAGCCTTTTACTTCTCAATTAATAATTGGCCTTCACTTGCGACAATCAGCCAGGCAGTAGGCATTACAGCCTGGTTACCTGAAACTGTTGCGGTTTGTTTTATAAAGGACTGATTAAACTTTTAAGCGTATCACACCTGGTGTATTTGTTAACTTTTGTCAACTCAACTAAGAGAAATGTAAATGTGAGGGCTCTAAATATGGAAGTTGTAAGTGTGAGGATTGTAAGTGTGAGGATTGTAAGTGTGAGGATTGTAAGTGTGAGGATTGTAAGGATTGTAAATGTGAGGATTGTAAATGTGAGGATTGTAAATTCGAGGATTGTAAATGCGAGGATTGTAAATGCGAGGATAGTAAATGCGAGGATTGTAAATGCGAGGATTGTAAATGTGAGGATTGTATTGTAACTGTGAGGATTGTAAGTGTGAGGATTGTAAATGTGAGGATTGTAAATGTGAGGATTGTATTGTAACTGCAAGGATTGTAAATGTGAGGATTGTATTGTAACTGTGAGGATTGTAAGTGTGAGGATTGTAAGTGTGAGGATTGTAAGTGTGAGGATTGTAAATGTGAGGATTGTAAATGTGAGGATTGTAAATGCGAGGATTGTAAATGCGAGGATTGTAAATGTGAGGATTGTAAATGCGAGGATTGTAAATGCGAGGATTGTAAATGCGAGGATTGTAAATGTGAGGATTGTAAATGTGAGGATTGTAAATGTGAGGATTGTAAATGTGAGGATTGTAAATGTGAGGATTGTAAATGTGAGGATTGTAAGTGTGAGGATTGTAAATGTGAGGATTGTAAGTGTGAGGACCATAATTTTCGGGTCTGTAGCTGTGACTCAGGGTGATCATTACAACCAAGCTGTCACCTAATTTGTTGTGCATTACTCCAGCTTCGTTACACAATCATCCGCTGGTCCTCCAAATATGACGTTCCTTGTCCAAGTATGGCGTGTCCCCTGTTGTCCAAATATGACGTGTCCCCTGTTGTCCAAATATGACGTGTCCCCTGTTGTCCAAGTATGACGTGTCCCCTGTGTTTTCCAAATATGACGTGTCCCCTGTGTTGTCCCAATATGACGTATCCCTGGATTTGTACAATCGTCATGTTGCTATCACCACTTATGTGAATAGTGTGCAACAGTTGGCAGTGGCATAACGTGTCACAGCTGTCACCCCCTCCACCTCAGACCCTACTTTTCTCAAACTGTTACACAGGAATGTGGGGTGTGAGAATTTGTTGTTGTTTGTGTTCGGGGGGGGGGGGGGGAGTTGGTTGATGGGAGTTAAATGAGTTCATTCCGGTAAATACTGTTAGTTTTTTTTTTAAATTTCATCCGTTAATATGGTAACTGACATCATGTTCTTCTGGAATTATTGGGAGCAATTTTCAAATGCAATAATTACTAACTAGTAACTCTGGTACCATAACGTAACAGCTAATCACTCTATTCCCCTAAGCCAATAGCTTAAAGTTATCTCCGTTCCCGCAGCTTCCAGCAAAAATTGGCTCCGTTCCCGTAGCTACCAGCAAAAATTGGCTCCGTTCCCGTAGCTACCAGAAAAAATTGGCTCCGTTCCCGTAGTTACCAGCAAAAATTGGCTCCGTTCCCGTAGTTACCAGCAAAAATTGGCTCCGTTCCCGTAGTTACCAGAAAAAATTGACTCCGTTCCCGTAGTTACCAGCAAAAATTGGCTCCGTTCCCGTAGTTACCAGCAAAAATTGGCTCCGTTCCCGTAGCTACCAGCAAAAATTGGCTCAGTTCCCGTAGCTACCAGCAAAAATTGGATCTGTTCCCGTAGCTACCAGCAAAAATTGGATCTGTTCCCGTAGCTACCTGCAAAATTGGATCCGTTCCCGTAGTACCCAGCAAAATTTGGCTCTGTTCCCGTAGCTACCAGCGAAAATTGGCTCAATTCCCGTAGTTACCAGAAAAATTGGCTCCGTTCACGTAGCTACCAGCGAAAATTAGCTATCTTCCCGTTAGCTACCACCAATACGTAGCTCGTTTCCCGTTAGTTACCAACAAAAAGGAGACCTGTTCCCGATAGCTACAACCCAAAAGTATTGTTCCTTACAGCTACCACCCACAAGTATTGTTCCTGACAGCTACCACCCATAAGTAGCCCTGCTCCCGTTAACCGTTTCTCCTCAGACACCGGCTGTTGCCCCGAGCTGTGATCAAAACTTGATAATTCCACGGCTTTAGATTGTCGGTGTGCACAGATAGCATCACATTGCACAACACCGCACCGACTTTTGGAGATTAGACCAGTGCTACAGTCGCCCTACTGGAGGCTGCTGTTGACAGACTCTGTCAAGTGACTGGATTTAGTCTCGATCTCTAATGGAGTGATGGAGTGACTGGTCGGCCAGATCACAGTTGTTACAGATAACGAAGGTGTTAACAACTGGCCACCGTGGATAGTGGGCTTTGGCTTGGTTGTGGTGGCTCTCGGCTTTTGTAACATGTTTTGGTGGGGTTTTTTTAGTACCATAACCTCTTTTTGTTCGAAGTCGTCGGGGGTTCTAATGTTTCCATTAAAACATTTTCGGGCTTGGTAGACCCTGGCGGCGCCCATCCCTCTTCAACTCAGCGGAGGATGTAGCGTTAGTCATTCCTCAACATTTTTATAATGGCTTTAACGTGGGCTCAACTTGTGAGGCGAGCGCACTATTGACGTTGCCATCCATCCGTCTGTCACGTTGTTACAAATGATAGTGAGAATTTAAACACATGAGAGTTGTCCAATTTTGTTTCCACCCAATGTTTCATCTTATCTGAGGTTTCTTTAGCGTATCTTCTTTTAGCGTATCTTTTTTAGTGTATATTCTTGAGTGTATCTTTTTGAGCGTATCTTTTTGAGCGTATCTTTTTGAGCGTATCTTTTTTGAGCGTATCTTTTTTGAGCGTATCTTTTTTGAGCGTATCTTTTTTGAGCGTATCTTTTTTGAGCGTATCTTTTTTAGCGTATCTTTTTTGAGCGTATCTTTTTTGAGCGTGTCTTCTTGAGTGTATCTTCGAGAGAGATTCTTTTTGAGCCTATCTTTTTGAGCGTTTCATCTTGAGCGTATCTTCTTGAGCGTATCATCTTGAGCGTATCTTTTTGAGCGCATCTTCTTGATTTGTTCTCATTGTCGTTAGGTCCACACTGCATACATCTCCCTCAAATGATCTTAGATTAAAACCACTGCTTCATTGATGACAGAGCGGGCAGTGCGTTAAAATATTTCATAAATATAGGTTTCATTTTTTGGGGGCTAGGGTAAAAAATAAATAAATAAAGTTAACATTGTTCTTAAAGATCTTCGTGGCCAGAAAGAAAATATTTTACTTTCGTCTTTAAGGTTAAGGATTACAATTATATCGCTATACGTTACAAAATACTCATCTTAATTTAAACACGGGGGGG
>MUZC01001703.1:151324-169270 GCA_002072015.1 Radix auricularia
CCCCCCCCCCACACACCACCACTCGTGGGTTATCATTAAATCATCTTCTGACTTAAAGGGAGATCACGCCAATCAACGGTCGGGAAATGTCAAGGCCGGCAGAGGCCAAAGGGTCAAGTTTTCAATCCAAACTAACTCATTTGGTATTCATTAAAGAAGTAAGCCCACGGCTGAGCTGAAGGCGAGGGCTATGATAAGATGTTATCATAATTAGAATTTCAGTCCCAAACTTCCAAGACGGCTATAGTGTAGAGCTCAATTTCATTCAAAGGTCACGTGTCTGGTTTCAGTTTTAATACTTAAATTGGGTCTACGTATACATTGCAAGTAAATGAAATAATTTAAATGAAGTGTCATTAAGTTTAAATTACTTACAGATATATGGCTGGTGTGTGTCCAATTAGAGTCTTATAAAGAAGATTGGTATAACGGTCTAATTCTAGTCCTATAAAGGAGACACGAATGTCTGTCAATGGTCAAATTACCGTTCAATGTAACTTTACTCAAGAGAGTAAATGTTCTTTTACAAACGATGCACATGTAACTGAGAAAGTTTTATCATACATTGCGAGACGATTAAGAAATTAGTCATGCAACCATCTGATACAACCATCTGACACTCCTACAACCATCTGACAGTCCTACAACCATCTGACACTCCTACAACCATCTGTCAGTCCTACAATCATCTGACACTCCTACAACCATCTGACAGTCCTACAACCATCTGACACTCCTACAACCATCTGACAGTCCTACAACCATCTGACACTCCTACAACCATCTGACAGTCCTACAATCATCTGACAGTCCTACAACCATCTGACAGTCCTACAACATCTGACAGTCCTACAATCATCTGACACTCCTACAACCATCTGACAGTCCTACAACCATCTGACAGTCCTACAACCATCTGACAGTCCTACAACCATCTGACAGTCCTACAACCATCTGACACTCCTACAACCATCTGACAGTCCTACAACCATCTGACAGTCCTACAACATCTGACAGTCCTACAATCATCTGACACTCCTACAACCATCTGACACTCCTACAACCATCTGACAGTCCTACAACCATCTGACAGTCCTACAACCATCTGACAGTCCTACAACCATCTGACAGTCCTACAACATCTGACAGTCCTACAACATCTGACAGTCCTACAACCATCTGTCAGTCCTACAACCATCTGACAGTCCTTCGATCATCTGATATTCTTGTAAAAATATGACAGTCCTACAACCATCTGACAGTCCTACAACCATCTGACAGTCCTACAACCATCTGACACTTTTACAACCATCTTACATTTCTACATTCATATGATATACAAATTACAAATTCCGCATGTTTTTTTTTATATGTTACCAATCCAAACACAAGTGTTAAACATCCATCAAAGTGTTTAACACCAAAATAAATGTGTTAAACTTCAAATTCTCTCTCCCCACATCTTATGCATGTGTATCAACCGTTTCAGTTCTGACAACCGGAAGAAGAATTGTGCAGTACGTCACAAGTTCTTTCTTTGAGTTTTGTCTGATTTGAAAGATGCCCCGAGGTGTCCGGCATTAAAGCTGGGTTGTATTGATTAGTGGAAGATTCGAGCTTTGAGCCGTGGATCGATACCGAAGATTATCGGACATAGTATAGCATGTAGTCGATGCTGAATGGCCTTATGGTGATTACGAATGTCAGTCTAACAAGCAGCGATTACATGCACTTTGATGAGACGGGCCAGAAATAGGCGCGGGTGCGGACAAGCATTAAAGTATCTTCTCTCTTGTAATGATAGAAGCTGTGCCCGAAGGCAGGAGATTCGAGCAATGACCGTCTCGTGTAAATGGACTTTGTCATGACATCTTTTCACCTTTCACTCCAGCAACTACATCTGTGTTTACTCATCTTTCACTTCAGTCTCTACATCTGTGTTAACTCATCTTTCACTCCAGTCACTACATCTGTGTTAACTCATCTTTCACTCCAGTCTCTACATCTGTGTTAACTCATCTTTCACTCCAGTCACTACATCTGTGTTAACTCATCTTTCACTCCAGTCAGTCAGTACATCTGTGTTAACGCATCTTTCACCTCAGTCACTACATCTGTGTTAACTTATCTTTCACTCCAGTCACTACATCTGTGTGAACTCATCTTTCACCTCAGTCAGTCAGTACATCTGTGTTAACTCATCTTTCACTCCAGTCAGTCAGTACATCTGTGATAACGCATCTTTCACCTCAGTCACTACATCTGTGTTAACTCATCTTTCACTCCAGTCATTACATCTGTGTTAACTCATCCTTCACTCCAGTCTCTTCATCTGTGTTAACTCATCTTTCACTCCAGTCACTACATCTGTGTTAACTTATCTTTCACTCCACTCAGTCAGTACATCTGTGTTAACTCATCTTTCACTCCAGTCATTACATCTGTGTTAACTCATCTTTCACTCCAGTCACTACAACTGTGTTAACTCATCTTTCACTCCAGTCATTACATCTGTGTTAACTCATCTTTCCCTCCAGTCACTACATCTGTGTTAATTCATCTTTCCTTCCAGTCAGTACATCTGTGTTAACTCATCTTTCACTCCAGTCATTACATCTGTGTTAATTCATCTTTCCCTCCAGTCAGTACATCTGTGTTAACTCATCTTTCACGCTACTCTCCTAGTCTATGTTAGTACATCTTAAATGCATATGTTACTTATATTCCAATCTGACATTACCTTCGAATATAGTACCATATTACATTACCATCTTTCAATATTATCTTACATTATCATCTAACATTATCATCTTACATTATCATCTAACATTACCATCTTACATTACCATCTTACATTATCATATTACATTACCATCTTACATTATCATATTACATTAACATCTTACATTACCATCTTACATTATCATCTAACATTATCATCTAACATTATCATATTACATTACCATCTTTCAATATTATCTTACATTATCATCTTACATTATCATATTACATTACCATCTAACATTATCATATTACATTACCATCTTTCAATATTATCTTACATTATCATCTTACATTATCATATTACATTATCATCTTACATTATCATCTTACATTACCATCTTAAATTACCATCTAACATTATCATATTACATTATCATATTACATTATCATCTTACATTATCATCTTACATTATCATCTTACATTACCATCTAACATTATCATATTACATTACCATCTTTCAATATTATCTTACATTATCATCTTACATTATCATATTACATTACCATCTTACATTACCATCTTACATTACCATCTTACATTACCATCTTACATTATAACGTTATCCATGACTTGTTATCTTCTCAATGTTCCCCCTTTCCGAACGGCTGGCAATTTAATTATATTTGACCTCGCCTCAATCGTTTTTACTCGTGCTGGAAAGGCCCCTTTAGGCAAGTGTGGTGGGGAGGGGGTGGCTAAATTGTTTAAATAATTTTCCCAGACTGATGCCTCGTCAGGCAATTTTCAATTCTGGTTTGCCCAAGCGCCCCTACTTTCCTATCCGATTGCCAACGTTATTAAATGGTAATAACCACGTATCTCTTACCTCTTTATCATCTGATATCAATAATCCAAACAGCGTCTTTTATCCTGATTATTCTGTAAGAATAATCCATCTCGGGCCGGTCCAAATCAAGAACCCGAGCATTCTTTGAAAGCACACACGAGTAAAGGCTTTAGTGGACCGCGGACCACGGACCACGTTTTTTTTTTTTTTGTTGGATTGGATTTCTTCCATCATTTAAGTGGCTCTTAATATTAATGTGGCCGGGTTTTCATCATGTACGTCACGAAATGTGTGCTGTTAACAATATAATAGTCTTCAATTAGAGGCAGCACACGGGGGGCGGGGACTGCAGTGGAAATGTTTGTTGTATTGGGAAATGTTGGCTATTGGGGAAATGTTGGTTTTGGTGAAAATGTTGGTAATAATAAATTAGGGCGATGTTGGTTGTAGGGGCAAGTGTTGGTTATAAGGGCAAATTTGGTTGTAGGGGAAAATGTTGGTTTAAAGGTCAGTGTTGGTTCAAGGAGAAAATGTTGGTTATAAGGGCAATGTTGGTTGTAGGGGAAAATGTAGTGTAGTGGTTATTACATTCGCCTAACACGCAGGAGGTCGTAGGTTCAAGCCCCAGCTTAGACATTACTTTTAAATTTTTTATAAAAGTTTGCGCTTGTGCCCGTTCATTTCCCACTTTCTTTTCGAACATGAATTTGCAGCACGGCTGTAAGCTTTTTTCTCGACAATGGCAAAATAACTTCGTGCTCTCCGTTGTGCTCAGTGACAGAAAACTATCACACACTCTCCTCAACAATGACTTTCATAAAATGTCACTCGTCACTAAATCATTAGCGGCGTATGCTACGACGCGGGTCGGCTAGTATTGTTTAAAGGGCCTCATTGTTGTAGCGGAAATTGTTTTATTGATATTGATGTAAAAGAATATTTTTGCATGGCAATATTGCTGTCAGGGAATATTGTTATGCGGGAATACTTTTTTTAGCCGATTATTGTTGTAGATGAATTTTGGAGCCTTGCATTTTCCCCCAGACACTCGTGATATGCTGATGTAAAGCGAGATAATCCACCTCCCTTTAACTTCAAAGGGAACGAACAAAAAGATTTAAACAAAAAAAAAAAAACATATTTTTTTGATTTTTTTAGCCTAACAATTTCTAAGTACATGGCTATGACGATTTGATTGTTGTTTGGTTAACTGTGTCTCTCCTTGCCCACAGAAATCTCCGTTCATTGATTAATGTAGATTTTGATGATATTAAACGTTTGTTACATACATAATCCCCCATTAACATGATTCACACATATGCTCTCATTTAACATGAGTCAAAAGATCGGAGTAATTTCCTCCATTCTTTTTTACTCTTCATCAGACTTTACATTACACTTTACTCTCTTTACCTCTTTACTCTCTTTACCTCTTTAGCTCTTTACTCTCTTTACCCTCTTTACCTCTTTACCTCTTTACTCTCTTTACCTCTTTACCTCTTTACTCTCTTTACCTCTTTACTCTCTTTATCTCTTTACTCTCTTTACCTCTTTACTCTCTTTACCTCTTTACTCTCTTTACCTCTTTACCTCTTTACTCTCTTTACCTCTTAACTCTCTTTACCTCTTTACTCTCTTTACCTCTTTACTCTCTTTACCTCTTTACTCTCTTTACCTCTTTACTCTCTTTACATCTTTACTCTCTTTACCTCTTTACTCTCTTTAACTCTTTACTCTCTTTACCTCTTTACTCTCTTTACCTCTTTACTCTCTTTACCTCTTTACTCTCTTTACCTCTTTACTCTCTTTACCTCTTTATCTCACCTAACTCTCTAATGACACCTGTCCATCTCACCTAACACTCTAATGACACCCGTCCATCTCACCTAACACTCTAATGACACCTGTCCATCTCACCTAACACTCTAATGACACCTGTCCATCTCACCTAACACTCTAATGGCACCTGTCCATCTCACCTAACACTCTGACACCTGTCCATCTCACCTAACACTCTGACACCTGTCCATCTCACCTAACACTCTGACACCTGTCCATCTCACCTATCACTCTAATGACTTCTGTCCATCTCACCTATCACTCTAATGGCACCTGTCCATCTCACCTAACTCTCTCAGTTGCTGTAACTCACTATACAGGTCAGGCTGTTAACAACTAAACTCTAACGTCACGGGGCACACATACGCCTCTAATATCTTTATTAAAAACAGCTAGAAACGACATGTCATTGCTTCCCCTAAAGTCTTATTGGTGGTTCCAGTATTCAGTATACGATTTAGACCAGGACTAAATATATTAAAACAAAATACTCTTTTGACTTATCAGTATATTAGACTTGTTTAACCTCCGCACCTGTGAACATTTTAATTACATGTAATTCAAACTAACCATTGTGCATAACATTGAAAAACGAGGACTTTGCTCTCGCATCTGTTACCAGATATTTAAAACAGAACACTCACCAAGCTTACAGCAGATACCTTATGAAATGTGCAACAGATACCTTACAAAACTTACAAAATCTGCCTTACCAAACTTACAAAATATACCTTACCAAACTTACAACATGTACCTTACCAAACTTACAACGTATACCTTACTAACTTACAACATATACCTTACCAAACTTACAACATATACCTTTCTAAACTTACAAAATATACCTTACCAAACTTACAACAAATACCGTACCAAAATTACAATTTATAATTTGACCGATATTTTTGCTGGAGCAGATGAAAAACTGTGTTAACAATTATTTACCTATCATTAAATTCTGTCAGACTTGCCTACCTTTGTCTGGTTACTTACTATCATCATTAGAGACTTTCGTTTTAAGAGTTCTCTTTGATTAAAAAAAATAATAATTCCTTATTAATTATTCAACATTTTCATCTTTCAAGTTTACAGAAATCTCTCTCTCTCTCTCACTCCCCTCTCCCCCCTTTCTCTCTCCCTTACAGTATTAGTCAAATTACTCGTGTGCCTCAGGGCCCAACCCTTGTAAGGGCTCTTTCCCCACCCCTAAAAAGACTCCAATTTTGTTTCTTTTTTTTTGAGGCGGTAGTGACGTCATGTACGCCAGTAACGAAGCTCTCGGACATATTCATGGGTCAACACGTTTGAGATATTTTAAGATATGGGCCAAGAGATTTGAGAGTATCAGAGAAATTTTAATTTCGCAACTTTCTTTGTTTTTAAATCCCTTATATTAACTTCACCGCCGGCTCTCTCTCTCTCTCACTCACTCTCTCACTCTCTCTCTCACTCTCTCTCTCTCTCACTCTTTCTCACTCTCTCTCTCTCACTCTTTCTCACTCTCTCTCTCTCTCTCTCTCTCTCTCTCTCTCTCTCTCTGTCTTGGTCTGTCCGTCGGGTGAAAAAACAAAAGTAAAAAATGACATACTTTCCGTGATTCTTTCGAGATGAAATTTTGCACATAGACTCATGTCAGCTCCGAATGGGTACCTAACGTCAGTTAGGTGGCAAGATAATGCGTGGAACCCTCATAGCCGTGGCTAGTGAGCACTGCATCACTTGCCAACAGATCATCCTTCATGGTCTGTGGACGCAATTATCTTCTGCATAGAAGGAACGTCTGTATATCTAAGATAAGAAGATAATATAAGGGATTTGTAGTCAAAAACTTTGATCTTACGGGTTGTTGTATGTCGTCTGCGAATCCGAAAACTGGAAAACTGGTGTGCGGACACTGTCAACTTTTGTTGTTGGCTGTGATGACAGGAAATTCTAATTTCAACCTAAAAATGACATTGTTATTACAATGTCATAAATGTTAAAGACTTAATATAAATGATAAAAGTTGTGTAATTTTGTGTGTGTTGGGGGTAGTTAAAAAGTTAACGACAGCAAGTGTTTTCTATTGTCAACTGTATACAATTAAACACAGCTGGGTGGACATCTCAATGAGGCACATAATGACAAAATCAACGAGATGTAGACGAGACTTTCAGCTCAACGAGACACATGCTTACAAAACAAACGAGATCTAGACGAGACTTTCAGCTCAACGAGACACATGCTTACAAAACAAACGATATCTAGACGAGACTTTCAGCTCAACGAGACACATGCTTACAAAACAAACGAGATCTAGACGAGACTTTCATCTCAACGAGGCACATGCTTACAAAACAAACGATATCTAGACGAGACTTTCAGCTCAACGAGACACGCGTTAACAAAACTAACGAGATCTAGACGAGACTTTCATCTCAACGAGACACAGGCTTACAAAACAAACGAGATCTAGACGAGACTTTCATCTCAACGAGACACATGCTTACAAAACAAACGAGATCTAGACGAGACTTTCAGCTCAACGAGACACAGGCTTACAAAACAAACGATATCTAGACGAGACTTTCAGCTCAACGAGACACAGGCTTACAAAACAAACGAGATCTAGACGAGACTTTCAGCTCAACGACACACATGCTTACAAAACAAACGAGATCTAGACGAGACTTTCAGCTCAACGAGACACATGCTTACAAAACAAACGATATCTAGACGAGACTTTCAGCTCAACGAAACACATGCTTACAAAACAAACGAGATCTAGACGAGACTTTCACCTCAACGAGGCACATGCTTACAAAACAAACGAGATCTAGACGAGACTTTCATCTCAATGAGGCACGTTCTTACATAAAAAAACGAGATCTAGACGAGACTTTCAGCTCAATGAGACACAGGCTTACAAAACAAACGAGATCTAGACTAGACTTTCATTTAAACGAGACACGCGTTTACAAAACTAACGAGATTTAGACGAGACTTTCATTTAAACTAGCCACGCGTTTACAAAACTAACGAGATCTAGACGAGACATTCATCTCAATGAGGCACGTACTTACATAAAAAACGAGATCTAGACGAGACTTTCATCTCAATGAGGCACATGCTTACAAAACAAACGATATCTAGACGAGACTTTCAGCTCAACGAGACACAGGCTTATAAACTAAACCAGATAAAGATCCTGTACAGCCACCACCCACACATAAAACCACCACCCACATAGAGACCTCACCCACACATAATGCCACCACCCACACATAATGCCACCACCCACTCATAATGCCACCACCCACACATAATACCACCACCCACATAAATAGAGCCCTCACCCACACATAATACCACCACCCACACATAATGTCCCCACCCACACATAATGCCCCCACCCATATCTAATGCCACCACCCACACATAGAATCAACACCAACATATAGAACAGCCACCTACATATGGAACCACAACCCACATATAGAACCACCAAATAGAGCCACAGACAATAGAACTGACAGACAATAGATCCACAGACCTATAGAATGGACACCGCCAATCATTGCTCCATTATCCTGCCATAAGCCAAGATGTCTAGAAAAAGAGCCTACTGCCCCCACTCTTTCTTATGTTGTCTTGTGGTAGTCGATCCTAAGTTTCACAACGTAGATTACGTCCCTATTTTTAAGCTACCAAATCCCATGGACAAAGTAGTTGAGATGTATTGATCGCCTTGTTGTTCTCTCAACCAAGGTATCGCTTCTGGGCTTATGACAATGATATCGGGTTGGGCTTATGACAATGGTATCGTTCTTGGGCTTATGACAATGATATCGGTCTTGGGCTTATGACAATGGTATCGGTCTTGGGCTTATGACAATGATATTGGTCTTGGGCTTATGACAATGGTATCGGTCTTGGGCTTATGACAATGGTATCGTTCTTGGGCTTATGACAATGATATCGGTCTTGGGCTTATGACAATGGTATTGGTCTTGGGCTTATGACAATGGTATCGGTATTGGGCTTATGACAATGATATCGGTCTTGGGCTTATGACAATGGTATCGGTCTTGGGCTTATGACAATGGTATCGGTCTTGGGCTTATGACAATGGTATCGGTCTTGGGCTTATGACAATGGTATCGGTCTTGGGCTTATGACAATGGTATCGGTCTTGGGCTTATGACAATGGTATCGGTCTTGGGCTTATGACAATGGTATCGGTCTTGGGCTTATGACAATGGTATCGGTCTTGGGCTTATGACAATGGTATCGGTCTTTGGCTTATGACATTGGTTTCGGGACGAATTTTATAAAAAAAAAAGAAAAACTTAATTTCATTTCTGCTCAAGTCCTAAATATGCCGGTAGTGACGAAGGAGAGGTCATCAGTTTCCATGGTGACGAGATCATGCCCAGCGATACGTGAAAAGTAAGCGAGATATCTTACCTGTGTGAGGAATGTTTTGGGGGCAAGGAAACACATTGTCAAATATAATCATCTGCTTCCTCACTGACATCCGAGATACCGCTCTGAAATATTATTTGAGACATTGCAATGAAATATTATCTGAGATACCGCTCTGAAATATTATTTGAGACACTGCAATGAAATATTATCTGAGATTCCGCTCTGAAATATTATTTGAGACACTGCAATGAAATATTATCTGAGATACCGCTCTGAAATATTATTTGAGACACTGCAATGAAATAGTATCTGAGATACCGCTCTGAAATATTATTTGAGACACTGCAATGAAATATTATCCGAGATACCGCTCTGAAATATTATTTGAGACACTGCAATGAAATATTATCTGAGATTCCGCTCTGAAATATTATTTGAGACACTGCAATGAAATATTATCTGAGACACCAATGAAGTATTATCAGACACCAATGAAGTATTATTTGAGACAGCAATGAAATATTATCTGAGACACGGGAATGAAATATTATTTGAGACACTGCAATGAAATATTATCAGAGACACCAATGAAGTATTATCAGACACCAATGAAGTATTATTTGAGACACCAATGAAATATTATCTGAGACACCAATGAAATATTATTTGAGACGCTGCAATGAAATAATACCAGACACCAATGAAGTATTATTTGAGACAGCAATGAAATATTATCTGAGATACTTCAATGAAATATTATCAGAGACACCAATGAAATATTATTTGAGACACCAATGAAATATTATTTGAGACACCAATGAAATATTATTTGAGACACCAATGAAATATTATTTGAGATACTTCAATGAAATACTATCAGAGACACCAATGAAATATTATCAAAACGACCAATGACATATTATCCGAGACACGGCTATGAAATATTATTTGAGACACTGCAATGAAATTTTATCAGAGCCACCAGTGAAGTATTATCTGAGATACGGCCATCCCGCTGTCAAACCCCCTTGACCTCTAAGGCGCCGTCATACTCTCTGGCGCTCACCTAATGTCAACCCACCCTTTTACCCCCACATGTCAACCCCTCCTTTAACCCCCTTCATGTCAACCTCTCCTTTAACCCCCTTATGTCAACCCCTCCTTGAACCCCCCCCCCCCCAAACGCTCTAAAACCCTGCGACAAATCTCAAATAAACCCCCTCACCAATCTCTAAAATCCTTGTATCATTTTTGAAATAAGATTTTCAAAAAGCTTTACAGACACCACCCCCTCTCCTGTCGCACCACGACTTTCTTCCACAAGTCCGCACACTCTCAATATCCGTTACAAAGAGTCCTGTGTTGTTTCAGCGCTGACAACAAGATATTATTGGTTATTGTATCAGTCAGAACAAATGGCTGATGATTGATGGCATTCTTGTATCGGCACATCGCACATGGAATCTCCAAGTCTTTCGTAACAGAACCTTCAACAGATCCAAGCTTAGAAATGTATTTCTTGTGCAATTATTATTTGACATCTTCAAATATTTCCTGCTGGTTTAAGACCTTTCCACTTAGAATTCAACACTTTATTCCACTTTGAACACAACAATTTATTCCACTTGGAGCACAACAATTTATTCCACTTTGAGCACAACAATTTATTCCACTTTCAGCTCAACAATTTATTCCACTTTGATCTCAACAATTTATTCCACTTTGAGCACAACAATTTATTCCACTTTGAGCTCAACAATTTATTCCACTTGAGCCCGACAATTTCGCCTTGAAAATCAATATTATTCCATGGAAACTTTCAGTTGACTGAAGAATATTGTCCTAATATGTTTGTCTCATGAACTAAAAACAATGCTGGAATGGACGAATATGGAGAACCGGTTTGTTTATTAACGACCACGTGTTAGGTAAGGGAGCCTATTATTCAGACAAAGTTAGCTGACATAGAACACAGAGATGAAAGCAAATCATCCGGTTGGCAATAATATTAACTGTGTCATGCACTTTCGCGGTCTTTTGTTCATGTGATTCCTTGTGTTCATGGGATATTAATGTTCATTTGATCCGTGAGGTTCATTGGATATCTGATGAAAATGATGGTTTCTTTTTTAGCGCCCGTCAACTGCCACCCCCCCCCCCCCCGTTATTTCAACATGACCAATTCGCGTTGATCTTCGAAGTGAGCTTTAGAAAAAGATTTTAAACCTTATCTTAAATGGTTCTTTGCCGTCCCACTCCCTCAATGATTAGAAAAGACCGTCCTATAAATTTCTTGCAGATGATACCAAAGAGCGCACGCCAGTGGACTTTTTTCTCTCCTGTTTTCATCTACACAGACAGGGACCTTTGAGACGGCGCCATTTAGAATGTTGAGGCCCCTATAGAGCTTCATGTTAGGATGTTCATTTGATGTTGAGGTTTATTTCATGTTTTATGTTCATTTGCCGTTTGATACACATTAGAATATTGATGTCATAAGTTATCAATTCTCCACGTGTCTATTGATTATTTCTAAGGTATGATGGATGAGTCCATCCCTGCGATTTTTTTTCAGCGACTCTCTCCCCCCCCCCCAACAGACTCATCGTTTAATCGATTTAACAGTATTGTGGGCAAGACTTTTCGACAATAGATGGATGGCCTGTTATATAATTTACACAGGATAAATAATCGTTTTACTGCACGGCGTGACTCACTCCAACATGATTTATGCATTAAGTCCATGACCTTCTCTACCGACCTAGATAGAGTGACATCGTCTATTGACCTAAATGGACAATATAAGACAATGACCTCCTCTAATGACCTAGATAGACGATATAAAACAATGACCTCCTCTGCTGACCTAGACCAGACAATATAAGTCTATGGCCTTCGCTGATAACTAAGTTAATGAAAAAACAAATACCTTCCCTGATGACCAAATAGAAACAATAAGACAAGGACCTTCTCTGATGACCATACATGGGGATAATTTATGACATGTCTTGTCAGATGACCCTATACGATGACCTCAGTGGACGAACTGTTACAGACACATCAGCTCAACACTTCTTTTGCATTCCATCTTGTCCCTAATTTCCCTGGTCTGAGCCAACTGGTAAGGCCTTCACTACAAACGGAAGTGACGTGGGTTTTCACAACTGCTCATGTGCGGTTAATTTTGTACCTCCATTCCCATTGGCCAGACAATATCGTGTTCTATTTTTAGCTCTGAATCTCTCGAAGATTCCTTCCCCTGTTTATTTTTCATTTTAGGAGCTTAACTCCCATTTCTCAGCTTTAGTGCTTGCACTTAGGGATCACAAACAGAACGATGCCAATCTTCTTGTGTCTTTTATTCATTTGATTTTTTAAATTTGTGTATTTGTTGTTGATGTCACGTTTTTGTGTCTGTTGTTGATGTCACGTTTTTGTGTCTGTTGTTGATGTCACGTTTTTGTGTCTGTTGTTGATGTCACGTTTTTTTGTGTCTGTTGTTGATGTCACGTTTTTGTGTCTGTTGTTGATGTCACGTTTTTGTGTCTGTTGTTGATGTCACGTTTTTTGTGTCTGTTGTTGATGTCACGTTTTTGTGTCTGTTGTTGATGTTACGTTTTTGTGTCTGTTGTTGATGTCACATTTTTGTGTATGTTATTGATGTCACGTTTTTTTGTGTGTTTGTTGTAGAGTCATGTTTCTTGTATATGTAAGTGAAATCATGTTTCTTGTATCTGTTATTGATGTGATGTTTTATATCAGTCGTTGATATCATGTTCTTAATCCGTCATAGATTTCATTTTTTAAAAATCTTTTATTGATGTCAGTCTTGTCTATATTTTATATTCAGTATTTGTTCCATATTTTAGCGATATCACATGCATGACAGCACTCCACAGCGTTAAAGACTTCAGGTTATAATTGGTTTGATATCACTTACCAAACTTTGCCTGACACATCGTAAACATCAGAGGCGTCACTATGGGGTGCTGGTGGTGCGTATCGCACCGGGTGACACCACCACAGGGGGACACCAAAACATAATATTATATGTATGTTCCCGTTATTTGGCGCACGCAGACTCGGATCAGGTCTATGGGGAAAGTCGGGAGGGGGGATGACACCATGAGCTACCACACTGGGTAACACCATGAGCTACCGCACTGGGTAACACCATGAGCTACCGCACTGGGTAACACCATGAGCTACCGCACTGGGTAACACCATGAGCTACCGCACTGGGTGACACCACATGAGCTACCGCACTGGGTGACACCACATGAGCTACCGCACTGGGTGACACCACATGAGCTACCGCACTGGGTAACACCACATGAGCTACCGCACTGGGTAACACCATGAACTACCGCACTGGGTAACACCATGAGCTACCGCACTGGGTAACACCAACACAAGTGACGCCATTGGTAAACATGACTGAGTTGTGTTTCCGTTCATCTACTTTTATCACATTTCTTTCTTAAAACCTTTTCGTCCAGACTCTGTGTTGAGCTTGGTAATAAACAAAAATATTTTTTTAAAACCCGTTAAAAAAGTTTGTTTGTTTGTTTGTTTGTTTTTCCTATAAATCCGTTATTTACGATACATAACTAAAAGTATGTTCATTATAATACACATCGACGAGAATCCGAAAATCCAAAATTGTAGTAATGTTTCATATATAAAGGATTTATAGTCATAAAAAAAAACTACCAATAGTCTGTCTGCTATATTTTTGCTCGATTTGATCACGGGAAGGGGGTTATAAAAACATGTTTAATATAGTGCGCACTGCGAGACAGACTAGCAATTACTTGCATTTACATTTACAGCTCGTGAATCTATTTTTAAAAATTATCGTCAATATAATACGCACCGCACCGCGCGACAGGAAGGTATTAAAAAGGTCGTTCAATATAAAAGTTACTACTACTTAGAGATAAATAGAGATAATCTTTAAAAAATTCATTAATTTCATTACAGTACATTCGATCGATCTGAAATTTTGATTGATCATTTTTATCGTCGGCACGAGTCTGCCTGCAAAACGTCAACTAACTAGGAGGAAGTGGGTTGAAAATCGTTCCAATTTTTTTTTTCGGCAAACAATCAAACAACCAAGCAAGGCATCAAGAAATCAAGCAGACACCACGAGTTAGTATAAAGATTTTTAAAATAAACAATGTCTGTACGACTATATATAGAGGAAATAACCGTTATTTGGCCAGACTGAATTATTTATTTTAGTGTGTCCGATCTTTTGACAAGAGGACTTAAGAGAATGTCAGATGTTGTCACTGTCAATGTTCTCCGTTGACGCTGCCATGCGTGTGATGTCATTAGTGTAGGCGTATCATGAGCTTTAACGGTTAAAGAAAATGGAACTGTGGTGGGTGGGGGTGAGACAAGGGTTGACCTAAGCTAACGGAACGTACAACAAACTTCGCGACGTTTCAAATAGGCTTGTTGAGACGGACAATAATTGATGTTTGAGAAAGGCTAAAAGGACGGACATGTACAATCGATGCTAGAGATAAGCTAATGAGACGGACACGAAACATCCATGTTTGAAAAGGCTGTTGAAACGAACAAGACAAGGCCAAGTTTGCTGCGATGGTTAATATGGCCAACAAATGGTGGCCACAAAAGAGGAAATAGCTGGCATGTAAAAATGGCGCCCATCTTCCTTGTTTTGAGAATAGCCTCCATTGCCAACGAAAGAAAAAAAATGAATGTTTATAAAAACACTTCTTTGATGTGCTTGAAGTGTAAAAGCAAACCTGAAAGAAACAAAGCATCAATGGCGCCCACTTCCTGTTATGATCATGTGATCAAGGGGAAAATTAAAATTGTTCATTAAAACTGAAGCAGGGCATCAGCTAGAAAGGATATTTTGCCTGACAACACTAGAATGTGGCTATTGGTGCCATCATATTATACGGAGGTTAGCCTATACCAGTGATGGCGAACCTTTTTAGGTCCGCGTGCCCAAATGTTTAATTATAACCTACTGATATTATATAGAGCAAAATGCCAAAACTAAGTGTCAGCAAAGGGGTTTGATTAAGGAAGTAATATTTTAGTCGCGTGCAAGCTGATGAGGCTACGCGTGCCTTCAGTGACACGCGTGGCATAGGTTCGCCATCATTGGCCTATCCAAGACATCCTAGAATGACTGAGGTTAGCCTGTACCAAGACATCCTAGTATGACTGAGGTTAACCTGTACCAAGACATCCTAGTATAGCTAAAGTTAACCTGTACCAAAACATCCTAGTATAACTAAAGTTAACCTGTACCAAGACATCCTAGTATAACTAAAGTTAACCTGTACTTCTTCGATACGCATTCAAGGATAGCAGTGAGGGAATCTGGTTACATACCAGAGCTGATAGAGGACTTTTCAACACTGCCCGCCTCCGAGCCAAGACCAAAACGACGGATGTCCTAATTCGAGAGCTACTATTTGCGGATGATGTGGCACTTTGCAACAACTCGTGTCAAGCTTCTCCAATGCCTGCAAAGAATTTGGTCTGCAAATCAGCTTGAAAAAGACAAACATCATGGCCCAAGACACTCGACCTCCTCCTACCATAACTATTGATTATGAAAACTTGGAGGTTGTGGACAGCTTCACCTACTTGGGATCCAAGGTCTCCAATACACTGTCCATTGAAGAAGAAATAAACAGCAGAATTGACTAGGCAGCTGCAACAATGGCTAAACTAAATAAGCGGGTCTGGCAAAACATCAAGCTAACGGAGAAAACCAAACTGTGCGTCTATCGAGCCTGTGTCATCAGTACACTACTATATGGGAGCGAGACATGGACCACTTATACATCCCAAGAGCGCAAGCTTAACAGCTTCCATTTGAGATGCCTGCGTCGCATCCTTGGTATTAAATGACAAGACAAAGTGCCTAATAGTGAGGTCCTAACGCGTGCCAATACCCAAAACATGTTCTCAATTCTTAGTGAAAGACGCCTGAGGTGGCTAGGACATGTCAAAAGAATGAGCCCCGGCCGCATCCCAAAGGACCTCCTATCTGGTGAACTTGCTTCAGGAAAGAGGAAAACAGGTCGCCCACGCTTGCGATTTAAAGATGTCTCTCAAAGGGACACGAAAGCAGCCAAAATACATACAAGTGACTGGGAGTGTAAGGCAGAAGACCGATCTACGTGGCGCACAGTTGTCAAAGAGGGCGTCATAGTAGCCGAGGAGCGAAGAATGGAGGAGGCTGCAGACAGAAGAGCTAGGAGAAAGGCCAAAACATTTGGAAGCACAGAACTCGTATGTAAAAACTGTGGTAAAGACTGTCACTCAAGGATAGGACTGCACAGCCACTCGAGAAAATGCAACCCAACCCAACGGTGATGCACCATCGTCTCACGAGACGGAAGGAAGCCGAAAAAAAAACCTGTACCGAGACATCCTAGCAGGGGTGGATTAAGACTGCACGGGGCCCCTGGCTGCAATCAAACGGGGGCCCTATCCAGCCAGCGTCCCTTAAAATATTATTGCTAACAGCTAATATAAGACTGTAACTAAATATTAATAATGAAAAAAGAAAAGAACACGAAGAAATAGCTGTTTAAAATGTTCGCCGGTGTGTTAAAAATTGAGTGTGAAAAGAAAAACTTTTACATTCCACCGCTGGAAATCGAACCCGACACCATTTGCATCACAAGCCTATGCCCTTTCCACACGACCAGCGGAGCTTGTATAAATTGAGAAATTTTAAAAATATAAACTATATTTTATACTATATTCTCTAATTGAGCCAAGTTTTATAGATTACTAGCAATTTGCCCGCGCTTTGCTGCGGGAAAATGGAGTATCAGTGATAAGTGAGTGCATAAAAAAAACTATATTTTGGCCCTCAGCGCCCACCAAGGAATATTTAAAATTCTATTTCACCTGCTGCCATCGTGGAAGTGTATTTTAAAAATCCTCAACGTTTTATGCGTTACCTATTTGGGAAATAGGAAAAATAGTGCTTTTCAATTTGTATATAGCACATATTTGGAAAAAACACGTTTTTGAGGTCCCGGCCCCAATGAGTGTGAATTTTAAAATTATATTACGCTAATTTTTGTCGCGAAAGGGTACCCAACAACTTCCTAAAGTT
>MUZC01001703.1:171632-186949 GCA_002072015.1 Radix auricularia
AGATTGACAATTTAAAAGAAAATAATTACATTCTTGGATGAAAATAAAATAAAATAATTTGAAACATGCTCATTTTCAAATAAGAAATACTTTTTTTGTGTTGGTGCGAGGCTCTTTGACGTCATATTTGTTTATTTTTAGCGTGTCTAGGTTTTTTATTTCGGATCTAGTTTTTTTTCCTGACGTTTTTGCTAGGTTTTTCCCAACATTGTCACTGACAGTAGACTGCAGACAGTTTACAGTCAGATTGTGTAAATGTATTACTATTAAATAATATAATTAATTAGTCTGAGCCCGAATCATCATAAAATGTTTGTTACATATAAAGGACCAAATCATTAATAATATGTAAACATATAACAATCTATGTAACCATGTATGATTGATTCATTATTAATAAATTTCAAAACATTCATTTTTAAAAATATATTTTTATCAATCACAGACAAATTTAAATTACAAGAGTATCCAAATAACTTTTTTAAACTTCATGATGTTAAAATTTAAAAGTATAATCTATATTTTGGCTTTGTAGCCAAGTTGTTAAAAAAAAACGTACAGATTAAATAAAAATTGAAAGTACCCTATTAAAAATTGCCTTAAAAATGCAAAAATATTTATTATTTTTTAATTTGGAAGTCAAAAGTCATTAAAATGAATGAGAAAGCATTTAATTGAAGTGGCCACTTTTCAGATTTTTTCCCAAATTTTTAATGCATTTTGGAATTTTTAGCCCAATTTGGGATTTTTTTTTACTCCTGGCTGGGAAAATCTGGCACTTAAGACTTCGCAACTCTTGAATCGCAATCAGTTTAATAGATAATGTTTATAAATTTATTTAATTTATTATATTTTCAAGGGTTCGTGCAAACATTTGTACACTTTTATTATAAAATATAAAAAGTTTGGGGGCCCCAAATCGTAGGGGGCCCGTGGCTTTAGCCCGCTCAGCCCCCCCCCTTAATCCGCCATAGCATCCTAGTATAGCTAAGGTTAACCTGTACCAAGACATCCTAGTATAGCTAAGGTTAACCTGTACCAAAACATCCTTGTATGACTGAGGTTAACCTGTACCAAGACATCCTAGTATGACTGAGGTTAACATGTACCAAGACATCCTAGTATGACTGAGGTTAACCTGTAACAAGACCTCACATCATGACACCAGAAGGTCATTCAATGCACTTGTGTTTGCCTGGCACAGAATCCACTCCGAGAAGTGTTTGAGTGCCTAAATCCCCCGTGTTCCTCGCGCGGCTAATGACGTCTTTCACAGCTCTCATGACACCTTATCCAGCTCCCAGTTTTCTATTATTACGTCTTGTTTCCAGCCTAATGCGTTTAATTCAATTTTTTGTCCAGATTTAGCAACCGGCGCAAAACACCCCGAGGTGTTGGAGTGTCCGTAACACTGTGTTAGTTTGTTTTTTCCCCTCTATTGTATTGTTTGGGGCGGCCTCGTCTCTGGCTCATGCTGGGGCTTTTAACCTCATCTGTGACAATGTAAACTAAGATGGTAGGATAATGTAGAAATAGATGGTAGGGCTAGTTTCGTGTCGTCATGTTTAGTGGGACTGGAACATTTTACACAGAGATGGGAGGGTTAGTAAACTGAACATTTACATAGAAAGGCGAAGATATTGTAAACAGATGGTAGGCTGGGACATTGACCAGACAGATGGTAGGCTGGGACATTGACCAGACAGATGGTAGGCTGGGACATTGACCAGACAGATGGTAGGCTGGGACACTGTACACCCCTAAGGAACTCATGGCATCTTTTTTTACCTAGCATTTGGCTGCCGTAAAAAAAACACAGAAAAACTGGTTACCTTCTTGTGTTTCCTTTTCTGAATAATGTTGTGGGCTACGTCAGTGATTGTCATGATGTAAGATTATCTAGGCTTGCTGATGTTGGATTATTTGCCTATGACAGTGATTCTTAAACATGGCATGCACGCTCAGTTGACTTACCGAGGGTCACAGGTTCGAATCGCCATGAAGACAGAGTTCCGTTCTCGGGCTCAAGGGTGCCCCCGAGACCACCAGCTCTGACACTATAGCTAGGGTAACAAAGGCTGCTGGGAATAGCGTAGTCTCTCATAGACGTGGACTGTGATCCCTGCGTCACTCGGCAATACGATCTTACCAGAAATCTGGACCAGCACAAGACGCGAGCAAATGAGCATGGTGAATGACCCTTGCTAGGGTCGACCAATGGCAGTTTATTGATGGCAAGCGAGGATCGTGCAGGGTGGAAGGCAGGTAACAACCGCAGTGGGCATGTCTGGAGACCAACAATGCGTTGGAGGTCCCCGTCCCCCTTCCCCGACGATCACTTAACGTTATTTTCATTTCTTCGTGCTGCTGTTTGTGTTCGCTCTTTCGCCAACTTCTGTGCACTATCTATGAGCAAGTCTGCGGTGTGTGCTACGCCGTGGGTCGTATCTAGTCTTCTATATTTAAATAAGCCAAGACAACGCTTACTGATAAACTCAGTTTCTCGTATTCATTTGATTTGTTTAAAAATTAACATTAATGTTATTATCTACCGAATGGACACTGTAGGGCGGATGTCAAATGTTTGTATAACGGACGGACACTGTAGAACGGATGGACAATGGTTGTATAACGGACGGACACTGTAGAACGGATGCACAATGTTTGTATAACGGATGGACAATGGTTGTATAATGGACGGACAATGGTGGTATAATGGATGGACACTGGTTGTCTAACGGATGGACAATGGTTGTATAATGGATGGACAATGGTGGTATAATGGATGAACACTGGTTGTGGAACGGATGGACAATGGTTGTATAACGGATGGACAATGGTTGTATAACGGATGGACAATGGTTGTATAACGGATGGACAATGGTTTATAAAGGATGAACAATGGTTGTATAACGGATGGACAATGGTTGTATAACGGATGGACAATGGTTGTATAACGGATGGACAATGGTTTATAAAGGATGGACAATGGTTGTATAACGGATTAACACTGTAGAACGGATGGACAATGGTTGTATAACGAATGGACACTGGTTGTATAACGGATGGACAATGGTTGTATAACAGATGGACAATGGTTGTATAACGGATTGACACTGTAGAACGGATGGACAATGGTTGTATAACGAATGGACACTGGTTGTATAACGGATGGACAATAGTTGTATAACGGTTGGACAATGGTTGTATAACGGATTGACACTGTAGACCGGATGGACAATGGTTGTATAACGAATGGACACTGGTTGTATAACGGATGGACAATGGTTGTATAACGGATGGACAATGGTTTATAAAGGTTGGACAATGGTTGTATAACGGTTGGACAATGGTTGTATAACGGATTGACACTGTAGAACGGATGGACAATGGTTGTATAACGGATGGACACTGCATAATAGACGGACACTAAAACAGATGGACACAGTTTGTATAACTGACGTTCACTTTAGCACAGCCGTACACTCTGTGCCAGAAACATTTTGTTTGCACACCATGAAGACACCGACTTTCACCGTTATGATTAATGACAACACTCTTTAACCTTGACCTTTGGCCCCGAACCAAGAAATCGAAGCACGGTCGTCGTTTTGATTTCTTTTATTTACTTAACTATTAGTATCAGCGGCGTGTACAAATATCAGTGGCGTGTACAAATATCAGTGGCGTGTACATATATCAGTGGCGTGTACAAATATCAGTGGCGTGTACATATATCAGTGGCGTGTAGATATATCAGTGGCGTGTACAAATATTAGTGGCGTGTACAAATATATCAGTGGCGTGTACAAATATATCAGTGGCGTGTACAACTATATCAGGGGCGTGTACAAATATACCAGGGGCGTGTACAAATATACCAGGGGCGTGTACAAATATATCAGTGGCGTGTACAAATATACCAGGGGCGTGTACAAATATACCAGGGGCGTGTACAAATATACCAGGGGCTTGTACAAATATACCAGGGGCGTGTACAAATATATCAGTGGCGTGTACAAATATATCAGGGGCGTGTACAAATATACCAGGGGCGTGTACAAATATACCAGGGGTGTGTACAAATATACCAGGGGCGTGTACAAATATACCAGGGGCGTGTACAAATATACCAGGGGCGTGTACAAATATATCAATGGCGTGTACAATCTTTGTGTTACTTCTCTTTATTGGTAATTTAGAAACTATCTTCACGCCACAGACTACCACCATTATTTCCTTTTTCTAAGAAACACATCACACTCATTCTTCAAATAATTTGTAGAATCTACATAGTCAAAGAAAAAATCATGTTAAGCCTGGTCCCTTTTGGAACTCAGTGCGTGTTAGCGCATTTTCGTACTATGTATCAGTACTTATGTTAGATATCAGCATTATGTAGTTATCAGTAATTGTGTTTAGATTTTAGACATATTTTTATGAATTTTCTTGTGTAATGAATATACATGAAATTTTTTTTATTTAAAAGTCATTTCTTTACGTTTTAAAAATTTTTATTTTCTCTTTAATCTAACTACAAGTGGTTTGTGGTCACTGAAATAGGACTCATAAATGAAACATTCTAAATTGTAATCAGCTAATCGCCCAAATACTCCGTCAATTGTTGTTTGATAGATCGTGGTTGCCAATCTTGGTGAAAGTAGTTGAATGTTGAAGCTTGTTTCGAAAAAGTTTTCAATTTCTGCCCCTGGGCCGCTAAGATCTTGATTGAAGTCACCACAAATGATGACGTAAAACTCTCTAAACTTTTACACATATTCAAATGACGTCAACAACAAAAACAACTAATACTTTTGATAATACTAAGACTTCCGGCAATGGCGGCCGTTGCCTGCGCCAGTGTTATCTCTCGATTCGCAATGTTTTTTGGTAGTTTTAACGGGTTTTTTTAATGGATCGAGTAACTGAGTGTTGATGCACAAATGGCAGGTCAGGACATACAAAAAACATATATACATCATGGGTCTAGGACTTATGGATGCTGAGATCTAGGGTGATGACAGACGGACGGACAAAACGGGTGCAATAGCGCATTCGACTTCTCGAAAATGCGCTAAAAATATGAACAAACAATGTTTAAACAACTAAATTGTTTCATTTCATTGATTGCGCACCGCTAGACCGTGAGCACATAAACAACTTCCTTTCCTTCTGGAATTCCCGTTGAGGTATTGAAATCGAAGTGCAAATTCTTAAGTGCCTCCCCTACCCTTGTGTTTCCTGACCACTGAGGGCTTGACCAGTGGTCAGATTGATGGTCATCTCAAAACCCTGATATTATTTCCACAGACTCTCTCTCTCTCTCTCTCTCTCTCTCTCTTATTGTAAATGATTTCAAGAGCTCATGAATACGGTTGTCCTTGATAAACATAGGATTCCTGATGTATGGGCGTCGTAGGAGATAACACAGATCTCTGATATCAAAACGCTTTGAAGTCCAGGCACTTTGTTCAAACGGCTTGTCAAAAGTTTAGAATCTTTGGAATTAAAAGCCTTAGCTTAATCCTCCTCCCATTTGTCACACGGGCGAGGTGTTGTCTATGTGTGTTTGGCAGTTTGTTTGTGGTATATATCACTTCAATAACACCTGCTTTCTGTACAGCAATAAACTTCTGGTATAACAACATACACCTTAGAAATAACTACATGGACTTCACAAAATTTACTTCAGATATCAGATAATCGCAACAGTTACTTCAGATATCACCACAGTTACTTCAGATATCACAACAGTTACTTCAGATATCACAACAGTTACTTCAGGTATCACAAAAGTTACTTCAAGTATTGCAACCTTTACTTCAGGTATTACATTTACTTCAGGTATCACAACATTTACTTCAGGTATCACAAATTAACTCAGGCATCACAACATTTACTTCAGGTCTCACATTTACTTCAGGTATCACAACATTTACTTCAGGTATGACAACATTTACGTCAGGTATCACAACATTTACTTAAGGTATCACAACATTTACGTCAGGTATCACAACATTTACTTCAGGTATCACAACATTTACTTCAGGTATCACAACATTTACTTCAGGTATCACTATCACAACATTTACTTCAGGTCTCACATTTACTTCAGGTATCATAACATTTACTTCAGGTATCACTACATTTACTTCAGGTATCATAACTTTTACTTCAGGAATTACAAAAACATGCTTAAGGTGCCTTAATATTACATAATGGATACCTTGTGAACCTACCTATCACAATCTCATCACCTGCTACATGGACATTACACGTATTCCATGTACTCCCACCCCCTCACCCGTCCACCACGCTGACCTTCCAAAGACGTCTTTCGTTACTCTTAGATTTCCACCACTCAACTCTGAGAAATATTCTTTGTGCCCTGTTCAATGAAACTGCTTGCTATGTTCCATTTGACCACGATGTTACGAGCTTTGAAATGACAAAGTATCAATTCTGACAAGGTCACCGCAGGCATCAAATATTTAGGATCGTTACGAGGATTCCATTAAATTGTATAAAAAAGATAAATTGTGCTGTAATCTTGGCTGGCATTGAAATGAAGCTGTCACTATGGTAACCGATTCAGAACGGGTTATCGGAATCTGCAAATTATTGATCATATAATAAATGCTACATTCCAACTTTAGAGTATAATGATGTATTCTACCAATTGAAAAAAAAATGATTTATTCTAACAATTGAATAAATGATTTATTCTAACAATTGAATAAATGATTTATTCTAACAATTGAATAAATGCCACATTCTACCAATTGAATAAATGCCACATTCTACCAATTGAATAAATGCCACATTCTACCAATTGAATAAATGCCACATTCTACCAATTGAGTAAATGATACATTCTTACTATTGAATAAATTCTTTATTCTAACTATTTAGTCTCGTTCGCCCGCGACATTAAAATAAATCTCCTAATGTGGTCCATTATCAGCATATTATATTACAAGAACTCATTTGGTATAGAGTCTAGAGAAGTTATTTCAATATCAGTTTCAAAGCTGCGGAGACATCATATTAATTTATACAGGATCAAACTTGACATTTCAATAAAATATGGAATATATACTTGATGTTATAAAATGACATTAACATTTTATTTGACACTGTAACATTCAATATAAAACCCGTACACAAGTCTTTCACACTGGCCGATCTGTTACACTGACATTGACATCTCTGTGGCGCTGACATATCTGTTACACTGACATTGACATCTCTGTGGCGCTTACATATCTGTTACACTGACATTGACATCTCTGTGGCGCTGACATATCTGTTACACTGACATTGACATCTCTGTGGCGCTGACATATCTGTAACATTGACATATCTGTAACACTGATATATTTTTCACACTTACATTGACATATCTGTACTACTGACATTGACCTATCTGTAAAATGACCACTCAGTACACTGACACATCCGTTCTAATGACCCCTTTGTTTCCCCCACAGGATCCTAGATTTAACAACGAGGTGGACCTCAGGATGGGCTACAAGACCAGGAGTATTTTAAGTCTGCCCATCAAGGACAGTGAAGGGGAGGTCATCGGTGTAGCCCAGGCCATCAACAAAATAAGTGTCAAGGACGAACCGTTTGATGAACATGATGAAAAAGTAGGTCATGTCTGTCATTTTAGCGTCATCATTTGTCTTAACAATCACGGTATAGTCTGAAAATTATTTCAGTCATGTCTGTCACATCATCATATCTGTCACATCAGTCATATCTGTTACATCAGGCATATCAGTCCTATCTGTCACATCGGGTATATCAGTCATATCTGTCATATCAGTCATATTTGTCACATCAGGCATATATGTCATATATGTCACTACATTCAGGATGTCACATCATTCATGCTGTCACGTCAGTCGTATCTGTCACATCAGTCATATCCGTTGCATCAGGAATATCGGTCATACCTGTCACATCGGGTATATCAGTCATATCTGTCACATCAGTCATATATGTCACATCAGGCATATCAGTCATGTCTGTCACATCAGTCATATCTGTCACATCAGTCACATCTGTCACATCAGGCATATCAGTCATATCTGTCACATCGGGTATATCAGTCATATCTGTCATATCAGTCATATTTGTCACATCAGGCATATATGTCATATATGTCACATCATTCAGGATGTCACATCATTCATGCTGTCACGTCAGTCGTATCTGTCACATCAGTCATATCCGTTGGATCAGGAATATCAGTCCTATCTGTCACATCGGGTATATCAGTCATATCTGTCACATCAGTCATATATGTCACATCAGTCATATATGTCACATCAGTCATATATGTCACATCAGTCATATATGTCACATCAGTCATATCTGTCACATCAGTCATATCTGTCACATCAGGCATTTCAGTCACATCAGGCATATCAGTCATATCTGTCACATCAGGCATATCAGTCATATCTGTCACATCAGGTATATCAGTCATATCTGTCACCTCAGTCACATTTGTCACATAGTTACATAGCTCACATCTGTCACATCAGTCATATCTGTCACACCAGTCATATCTGCAACATCAGTCACATCTGTCACATCAGGCATATCAGTCATGTCTGTCACATCAGTCATATCTGTCACATCAGTCATATCTGTCACATCAGGCATATCAGTCCTATCTGTCACATCGGGTATATCAGTCATATCTGTCATATCAGTCATATTTGTCACATCAGGCATATATGTCATATATGTCACATCATTCAGGATGTCACATCATTCATGCTGTCACGTCAGTCGTATTTGTCACATCAGTCATATCCGTTGCATCAGGAATATCAGTCCTATCTGTCACATCGGGTATATCAGTCATATCTGTCACATCAGTCATATATGTCACATCAGTCATATATGTCACATCAGTCATATCTGTCACATCAGTCATATCTGTCACATCAGTCATATCTGTCACATCAGGCATATCAGTCACATCAGGCATATCAGTCATATCTGTCACATCAGGCATATCAGTCATATCTGTCACATCAGGTATATCAGTCATATCTGTCACCTCAGTCACATTTGTCACATAGTTACATAGCTCACATCTGTCACATCAGTCATATCTGTCACACCAGTCATATCTGCCACATCAGTCACATCTGTCACATAGGTCATATCTGTCACATAAGTCATATTTGTCACATCAGTCATATCTGTCACATCAGTCATATCTGTCACATGAGTCATATCTGTCAGACCAGTCATATATTTAAGACAGATGGATACACAACGTTACATTTTATATGTTGAATTACTTTATATGACATAAGATGTTATGTCAAAGTACTGGATATGACATAGGACGTTATGTCCAAGCACTGATGTTATGGCTAAATACTAGATAATACATAAGATTTCATGTCCAAGTACTGGATAATACATAGGATGTCATGCCCAAGTACTGGATAATACTTAGGATGTTATGGTCAAGCTCTGGATACACAGGAAGTCTCTACTCTCAAATAAACTATCTGTAAATCTCTATTACGCTATCGGGATGTCAGTCATGCGAGTATGAGAAGGTCAGGAGATGGATATATCGTCTGGTTAGATGGATATATCGTCTGGTTAGATGGATATATCGTCTGGTTAGATTGATATATCGTCTGGTTAGATGGATATATCGTCTGCTTTGATGGACATATCGTCTGGTTGGATGGATATTTCGTCTGGTTAGATGGATATTTCGTCTGGTTAGATGGATATATCGTCTGGATTGATGGATATATCGTCTGGATTGATGGATATATCGTCTGGCTAGATGGATATGTCGTCTGGCTAGATGGATATATCGTCTGGTCAGATGGATATATCGTCTGGTCAGATGGATATATCGTCTGGTCAGATGGATATATCGTCTGGTCAGACTGGTCAGATGGATATATCGTCTGGTCAGATGGATATATCGTCTGGTCAGATGGATATATCGTCTGGTGTCTTGTTGGGTCCGCTCTAAAATAAAATCTCCATTTGGTATTTGGACAGACCAATGGGCGGTAACCAACGGGGCTCTTGGGGTAGAAAAACCTCAAATCTCGTGGCTAGAAATGGAGAGGGCGAGATTAACGTATTTTCTCGGCCAGCTCAAACGTTAAGTACAGTACAGGAAATGGCTTTAGCTTTCTGGCTGTCAGAGACGGAACGGGTATCCGACAAGAGTCTCTGTGGGGGAAACCACGCCATGCAAGCTCTAGGCTGTAAGGGTTTAATAGCACTGAATGGTTTTATGCTAAAGTGGTTTTTCCAACACTTTGGATGTTAAAGTGGTTTGTCCAACACTTTGGATGTTAGTTTGTCCAACACTTTTGGTGTTAAAGTTCAACACTTTGAAAGTTAAAGTGGTTTGTCCAACACTTTTGGTGTTAAAGTCCAACACTTTGAAAGTTAAAGTGGTTTGTCCAACACTTTGGATGTTAAAGTGGTTTGTCCAACACTTTGAAAGTTAAAGTGGTTTGTCCAACACTTTGGATGTTAAAGTGGTTTGTCCAACACTTTTAGTGTTAGAGTCCATCACTTTGAAAGTTAAAGTGGTTTGTCCAACACTTTGGATGTTAAAGTGGTTTGTCCAACACGTGGATGTTAAAGTGGTTTATCCAACACTTTGGATGTTAGTTTGTCCAACACTTTTGGTGTTAAAGTCCAACACTTTGAAAGTTAAAGTGGTTTGTCCAACACTTTTGGTGTTAAAGTCCAACACTTTGAAAGTTAAAGTGGTTTGTCCAACACATTTGGTGTTAAAGTCCAACACTTTGAAAGTTAAAGTGGTTTGTCCAACACTTTGAAAGTTAAAGTGGTTTGTCCAACACGTTGGATGTTAAAGTGGTTTGTCCAACACTTTGGATGTTAAAGTGGTTTGTCCAACACTTTGGATGTTAAAGTGGTTTGTCCAACACTTTTGGTGTTAAAGTCCAACACTTTGAAAGTTAAAGTGGTTTGTCCAACACTTGTGGTGTTAAAGTCCAACACTTTGAAAGTTAAAGTGGTTTGTCCAACACTTTGGATGTTAAAGTGGTTTGTCCAACACTTTGGATGTTAAAGTGGTTTGTCCAACACTTTGGATGTTAAAGTGGTTTGTCCAACACTTTGAAAGTTAAAGTGGTTTGTCCAACACTTTGAAAGTTAAAGTGGTTTGTCCAACACTTTGAAAGTTAAAGTGGTTTGTCAAACACTTTTGTGTTAAAGTGGTTGGTCAAACACTTTTGGTGTTAAAGTGTTAAAATCTGACTATCCGACTTCTGACTTACAGACATTCTGACTGACAGAATTTTTTAATTAACAGACATGCTGACTGACAGACATTCTAGCAGGCTAACATAAACGCTGCTCTGATCTCTATTATAAATGGATCCAATTTCACCACCCCTCCCCAAGCGCCCTTTCCCAATCATTGACAGCCGCCTCAGTGGAACAGAACAAGGGTCTCGTTATAGCCAGCCACAATAATCAAATGACCCTCTGGGGGGCTCACAAGTTGTGGCCAAGAAAAGGTTGCCTCAATGAGATGATCAAATAAATGAGATGTTTCAAAATATTGAGCCGACAGACAACAAGGGACTGTGGTACGAGGTCCAAGGACATGGGCCGTAGAACTTTGGACAGAGGGCTCTTTGAAGTTGGCCACAGTTAACTGTTACAGTGACGGTCCGTGAAGTTGACCACTTGGGGATGTTTTAAAAAAAACTGTATTTAAGTTAACAAACCATATCGAAAACTGAATAGAAAGATGGTCTTGGAATTTAACCACTTAGAGATGTGGAGGAAAAAAAAGGTATTTAGGTTAACCACAGTGAAATCTGAACAGAAAGAAGGTCTTGGTAGTTAACCACAGTGAAATGTGAGAGTGACGGTGTTGACCAATCAGAATGTGGGTCAAAGTTCAGGAGAGATGTACAAACACAAAAATTTACTTTTTAAAATGTTGCCATGGACAGTTTCTGAAACGTCGCTTTTCATCTCTTTGTACTTCGATAAATTAATTTCTGTAAAACTGGCACTTTCTGTTCAATTGTCATTTTCTGTTCACCTGTCATTTTCTGTTCACCTGTCATTTTCTGTTCACCTGTCATTTTCTGTTCACCTGTCACTTTCTGTTCACCTGTCACTTTCTGTTCAACCGTCACTTTCTGCCAACTTTCACTTTCTGTTCAAATGTCAATCTATTTCTTCTTTAAGAGTTCAACTAACTTTTAGTCTATTTCTTCTCTAAGAGTACTCCCAACTTTTAATCTATTTTTTGTCTTTGATTTCTCTCATCAAACAATTTCTTCTGCAAGACTTCTCCCATATAACATTCTATTTTCCTTTGTGAGTTTTACTTGTTCTAACATAAACATATTTCTTAATGGCATTCTGTGTTTCTATTTAAACCTTTCTTCTCTGTGACCTTTTTTAAATCTAATAATCCTCTTCGATGTCCTCATAAATACAGAAAATGTTTTTCTCTATAAACCATTTAACTTATCTACCTGGATATAGGTGTTTCTAATCCATTAGCCATTAGATAGAGTTAGCCGTCTGCATTTTCTCTTTGCCCGTCAACATGATCAAGCTAAACTGTTATATATATTTCATTGTCTGTCTGTCAACCTGATCAAGCTAAACTGTTATATATATTTCATTGTCTGTCTGTCAACCTGATCAAGCTAAACTGTTATATATATTTCATTGTCTATCTGTCAATCTGATCAAGCTAAACTGTTATATATATTTCATTGTCTGTCTGTCAACCTCATCAAGCTAAACTGTTATATATATTTCATTGTCTGTCTATCTCAGGGTCGGCGAACAGGGGTAAATTACCCAATTTGGGGTAAAAAGGGAATTTCTGTTGGTAAAACAGTCTCATTTGGAAATTTAAATGCCGCTAAATTGCAACAGATTTCAATCTTTGAGTTTTAATTTTTTTAATCAAAATCCGTCATGAGTATGTATGGTTACAAAAGCACGGTTTATTAATAAGAATTTTCGGCTTTTGGAAGAGAGAGGAATCCCAAAATTGCAGTTAATCACTGTATGATCCATTTATGCAACTAAATTGAGAACATTTGTCAGCCAAAGTTGTGTATGACGAAATTTCTACTTTTGGCCGAAAATGTTCAGGAACAAGTATTTTCTTCTACAAATATAAATTCTTTGCTATTGATCTTGATACGACCACTGAGTAATGCGCAGCTTTTGCTAGATGTTCCATACAAATGTTTACAAACAATTGATGAGGAAATGTTTTGTGCTCCCTTTGAACTACTATGTCAAGGAATTGATGTATTCAATGAAGATAATGAATAGTTTGAAAAAGTTAATTTAAAACAGCTATTTCTTTGTGTTCGTTTTTTTTTTCATGATTAATATTTAGTTACAGTCTTATATTAGCTTAATCATTTTATTTAAAGGGACGCTTGCTGGATAGATCCCCCGTTTGAATTCAGCCAGGGGCCCCGTGCAGCCTTAATCCGCCCCTGGTCTAGCAGGTCAGAGCATGGACTGACGGATATATTTACGAACAATTGTTGGGTTGCACATCTCGCATACTTGCAGCTAATATTTTTGAGCATGTGAATGGCCTGAACAAAGAATTGCTGAGGAAAAAATATATAATCATGATGCGAATATCAGTTGGGTTGTAGATCCATTTCAATGTGCCATTGAGGATGTACCAGATGAGCCTTTGGGGTTGGCAGAGGCCCTTCTTAAACTTCAGTCAAATGATGAGGGACGTATTGAAATCTCAAACAAAGCAGATCTGACACAATTTTGGATGCGAAATGCTGCAAAGGCTTTTAACATTGTACATGAGGAGGTCGCCAAGACGTTGTTGTCTTTTACAACGTAGCTTTGAGAACAAGGATTTTCTGCTCTAGTGAACATACAAACAAATTTGTGAAATCGATAAGAGAGCATCCAACTTGCCCTGACATCAAATAGTCCAAATTTCGATGGAATTGTGTCAAAAATGAAACATTATTTTTTATTTAAAAAAAAAAAACAATTAATTATAATGAGATTTAAAGAAAAGAACTCGGTATTTTATATTAAAATTTGATGACTTTAATTTATAATAAATTAGTTATTTATTTTATGTTTGAAGGTAAACTTGTGTTGATCCAACTTTGTTGAATTATGTAAGTTGTATCATTATGTGTAGAATTCCGGGGACGTTAGACCTGTAACCGTTAAAACAATAATATTATATTTGATTGTTAATTTTTATAATTACATAATATGCATAACCCCTTTCGGGTCACTTTGAGACACTTGTCACTTGTCAGGCTTTTAAAACTCTTAACAATTTCGTTTTCGGCTGGGGCCTAGCCCTAGACCCGTTTGGTGTGAGGATCTCGCGCCTTCGGGGGGGGGGGGACGCCGAGATAAAATTTTATATTTTGGGGTAACGGGCAAAATGTTCGCCGACCCCTGGTCTATCTGATCAAGCTAAACTGTTTTTAATTTTTTCCCCTAGTCTCTCTGTCATTCTGATCAAGCTCAACTGTACACTTGTTTCCTTGTCTGTCTCTCCATTTCATGACGGTAAATTTGTCTTATACGGGGGAATAAACTAAGCTCTCATCAAATTACTGAAATGCCCAGGAAAATCAATTTTGAGCGTCTAAGCCAGCACTTGTTGATCAAACGAAAACCCAATTTCCTGCTCTTTGTCTCTTCGACTTACAGTTTGTACCGGGAGATGTGTGGGGGTGGGATGGGAGGGGGAGATGGGGAGGGGGGAGTACCGGAGATGTGTGCGGGATGGAAAGGGGAGGGTGGGATAGACACAAGTGGCCGGAAAATTTGAGAGGCTTACCAGGAAATAATAAAATGAATGCCTGCTACTGGCTTGTCTATACAAACCTCTGTATAAGAATACGTGCGAATAGCCAGTTCAGTCCTCAATACTATAAACAAGCACACGCTTCTTTATACTTCAAAATGTTACTAGAAATACATACAAATTAATGCGCAGATTTTTCTATATTTTTTTAACAAAGAAAAAAAAAAGCGTTTTCATCCGTACAAAGACATCGATTACATTTGTACAACCGCTACTACAATCACAATAGCTCTTTACTCATGTCATTCATTACATTTGTACAACCGCTACTACAATCACAATAGCTCTTTACTCATGTCATCCATTACATTTGTACAACCGCTACTACAATCACAATAGCTCTTTACTCATGTCATCCATTACATTTGTACAACCGCTACTACAATCACAATAGATCTTTACTCATGTCATCCATTACATT
>MUZC01001703.1:195478-247542 GCA_002072015.1 Radix auricularia
GGGTTTGGGGGTCAAGGCAGGACAAGATGAGGGGTTGGGGGGTCAAGGTAGGACAAGATGGGGTTTGGGCGGTCAAGGTAGGACAAGATGGGGGTTTGGAGGGTCAAGGTAGGATTGGTTTCGTTGATTGGGTAGACTACTGATTGGTGTAAATGATTGGGTAGAATACTTATTGGAGTCAACGATTGGGCAGAAAACTCATTGGTGTCGACTGGGTCTATATTTTGTCAAATTACGTCATAAACATGTCCATGTCCTCAAAATTCTCCCTCACTAAGTGTGTGTGTGGGGGGNGGGTGTATCCGTGGGGGTGTGTATCCGTGGGGGTGTGTATCCGTGTGTGTGTGTATCCATGTGTGTGCGCGTGTCCTCCTATATATCTGTTTCTATCTCTCCTTCTCTCTGACAGGCCCTCCCTCCAAACTGTCAATAAACTCCCTTCACTTAAAAACTCCCTCTATTCTTCTGGCTCTGTCCTCCAACGTTCCAACAATGTAAAAATCAAGCTCCGCTAAAAGCAGGAAATTGTATGAAGTAGCCAGCAATTTGTCGCCATTAAAGTCAAATATTAATCAATATGAAATGGCTGGCGCTATTATGTCATTCACAATAAATGGAAGAAATTATTTCTTCTATTTTAAAATGTACGGCCCAGATATAAAAGTTGCTCAAGGATTAAAGACGTTCCAGTACTCCAGTGTGAATTAAAGTGTTTGAACAGCAGGAAAGTCTGAAATAAACAACTGGTGTAATTATCTCATGCACTCTTCATCTAACAAACAGTTTACAAATGTAATAAGGATATAAAACTAAAATGATACCTCTCTCTGGTGAGACCTATTCTAGAACATGCATCTTCTGTATGGGACCCATCCACCAAAGAAAACATTGATAAACTAAAACAAATTTAAAAAAAGAGCTGCAATATTCATTACTGGAGAATATTCAAAACTGACTAGAGTATTACTATTAGTTAAATCATTAAACCTTGAAACACTAGAGGATAGAAGAACCAAGAGTAAATTTGTAATTTTACACAAAGCAATTCATTCTAATTTTGAAATATAACACACAGATAACTTAATGCAACCCTCAGATAGACAGAAGGATAAAAACACCTTTCTTATTCCGTATGCAAGAACAATCACATACAACGTTTCTTTCTTCCCGTCCTGAATTCGGGCGTGGAATGGGTTGCATGAAGAAACAAGTAAAGCCAACACTTTATAATCATTTAAAACTCTAATAAGAGTGCAGGACTAAACACAAATCATAGATAAACGTAGGACGCAATAATCTTCTTTATAGAATGGGCGTCTGTAACATATAAGAAAAGATAATTCAAAGAAATCACAGCCTTTGGCTGATGTCGCATTTATTGCTGATGGTCGTCAGTTCTGTGGAATCATTGTGGTCGCATTTATTGCTGATGGCCGTTAGTTCTATAGAACCATTGTGGTCGCATTTATTTCAGTGTTTATTGAAAGGACATTTGCTTACCTAACGTAAATATTTCTATAACACTGGCGATTATTTGCAAGGAAATATCATTTTGAAATATAATTTTTAAAAATAAACTGCCTAAACTTTGTCAACAATGGCATAGAAAGTAGATTTATGAAATTTTTCTCTGACATTCAGAGATACCTCAGGGGCAACACCATCAATGAACACTTTCTTGTACGATTACGGGTCAAAGTTGACCTGGTTTTATTTCTTTTGCAGCTTCTTCAAACCTTTCGAATTCATTCCTAGATTCAGGCAAGTGATCTGCTAGTGAAGAATACAAATTAGAACACTTATTTAAGTTCACGTGCTCATTTTTTAGAGCTTGACTGACTCTGTGAAAATGTTGTAACGCTTCTTCCCAAAAGACAAGCATGAGAGAAAATTTTAATTATTGCATCTTCTTTGCTATGTTTTCTGCTTCTCTTCTTGGGTCGCCTTTCTGTGACTGGCCTTCTTTTAAATTTATACACTTTATAACGCATTTATAATATTAGGATGTGACCTAAGAATAATGCGCGACTCAATTTTACATTTGCAATTGGCTAACGTCATGTCGATTACGCATGGCTACTGAGACATAATACACATTTTTCTTGAGGACTTGTGGTGCCCCAAAATAAATGCTAAGTGCCCTAGGCGCGTGCCTTGTTTGCCTAAAACGGTTAATTCAGGCCTATATACAAGCCTATAAATCTTTCCACGACATGTTCAGATATTAAAACTAAACGTAAAGAAACTGACATCTGATCAATTTTAGATATATCAACGTTTTAATCAATAAAAAAATATGAGAATTTTGCAGAATTAACTTCATTATCAATTATCGCAATTTAGATGCAAGTGATTGAATTAAATCATGTTTTAAATAAAGTTCATTTTTCTTTTCAATCTTTAGATGACTCTGTTAAGTGAAATCATATTAATTTTGGCTAATATAGATACAATTTAACGACAATATCCAATATTTCTACAACTACCATCAATAAAGCAAAAATTTTCTCAGTGTCCTCTAAATGGCAAACCTTTTTTTTTCTTTCTAAGATGAACGTCACGTCTATGATTCATTTCAATAGTTCTCTATTCTTTCAACTTGGCGACGCTCCTGACGGATCTAACCAGATATTGCTGTTTTGAAATATGATATTGAGCAAGCCATTATTGTCATATTGCAGTTTAGTGTTGATTAGAATTTTCGTGTGTAGCCATATTTTTTTCTGCTATAGTGACACCCTTTTTTAGTGTTCATCGAGGGCGTCTTAAGGGGGGCGCCATTTTAGACCCAACAGGGGCGCGGGGTGGGCAAGCCGCCCCCTGCCCTATAGCTAAATCCGCCACTGATTAGTGGTGTAGATATTGTTCTAATTGGTGGTGTAGATATTGTTCTAATTAGTGGTGTAGATATTGTTCTTACTGGTGGTGTAGATATTGTTCTTATTGGTGGTGTAGATATTGTTCTAATTAGTGGTGTAGATATTGTTCTAATTGGTGTTGTAGATATTGTTCTAATTGGTGGTGTAGATATTGTTCTAATTGGTGGTGTAGATATTGTTCTAATTGGTGGTGTAAATATTGTTCTAATTGGTGGTGTAGATATTGTTCTAATTGGTGGTGTAAATATTGTTCTAATTGGTGGTGTAAATATTGTTCTAATTGGTGGTGTAGATATTGTTCTAATTGTTGGTGTAGATATTGTTCTAATTGGTGGTGTAGATATTGTTCTTCCTGGGGGTGTAAATATTGTTCTAATTGGTGGTGTAGATATTGTTCTAATTGGTGGTGTAGATATTGTTCTAATTGGTGGTGTAGATATTGTTCTAATTGGTGGTGTAGATATTCCTCTGACAATGGACTTATAGTAAATGCACTTGTTAAAATATATTCTCCAGCTAGTGTTAGGCATCAATGTTCTTCTAGTGTTTAACACTCTATCCATCTAACGAAGGAGATGTGGCTACAAGCGTCTCATTTATACCGCCCTGTTAGGACGCTTCCCGTTCAGAAGCACGTTTGTCTTTGACTGACACGGCAGTGATGAAACGCAGCCCTGAATATGCACAGAAAGTGCCTGCCTTTTAATCAACTGAAGGTTTCGCGGTGAACCCAAGTGAAAGTGTCAACGGATGGATCTGCCAACTTGGGGGAAGAAACTGCAGGATATGGCGCGCTCATCCCACACCCAATAGGCAGGCCACCAAACGAGGAAATTTCGAAACCCTTTAGGACTATGACATCGAATTACGATGCGGATCTTGAAGCTAAACACAGGGCCCTGGAAAGTGTGCACCAAACACTGCAGAGATCGAATCTAGTAGGTTTTGACATGGTGTGTTTTGTGACTCGAGATCAGCTCTAGAGGTCCTGAAAAGTGACAAGTGTAGCACCCACTTGGTTGACAACATCTTAGATGACGTGAGTAAGCTCGAAAGACTCAGGGGTAAGGTGACAGTGAAGTGGATCCCAGAGCCACGTGAATGTTTGAATGTTGACGGCAATGAGAGAGCAGACTCCCTGCGGCCCAGCCCCAACCAGACGTTACAGCCACTTATCGCGGACAATACGACTGGGGGGGGGGGTATTCGCTAATATGCCAAGGCCATGCCGATTATACCAGTGGTGGAGTTTGAGTCGCAAACACCATAGTTTAGTGCCTCAAATGCGAACAGAGCACTGCCCAACTGGCTCATATTTCAACAGGCTAGACCATAACAGGGACTCGAACTGCCGTCATTGCAGCCTAGCTTCTGAAACAGTACTACATATGTTAACTCAGTGTCCCGCGCTAGACATAGCCGGGGAGGTTAGAAAGACAAAAGAGTCCCACGTGAAGACAATGTTGTATGGCACTGCTCAGCAGATGAAGCAGTTTTCCCAGGTATTAGCCAAGGCCTTAAGGGACTAAGGCTCGTTCTAAATGGAAATGTAGAAGAAGCTAGTGGAATTGAGTTTACTCAAAGTTTTTTTATAAGGTGTTTCTTCAGTTAGTGGAATAGGTTTTACTCTAGCTAATGGTATAGATTTTAATTGTATAGGTTTTATTCTAGCTAATGGTATAGATTTTAATTGTATAGGGTTTTACTCTAGCTAATGGTATTGATGGTGCTCCAGTTATTGGTATAGTTTTTACGCTATCTAGTGGTTGACATATTATCTCAGTTAGTGGTATAGGTTTTACTCTATTGGTATAGATATTAACCCAATTAGCAATATATGTTTTACTCTAGCTAGTGGTACATATATTATTAATAATAATAAAATGATAATTTATATAGCGCTGTATCCCAACTAGGAGCCCGGCTCACAGCGCTTTACATGGAGATAACAATACATATACTAATTAAATAAACATTCTTATCATACTAACTACATAAATGACAATACGTTATACATCAGCTACGTTAATCATTAAAAGAAATGTTGTTTCATTAATTTTCAAAATAAATTTTGAAAAGATGTGTCTTAAGTGCAGTCTTGAAGGACTTAGCAGTTAAAATACTACGGATGTGTAATGGAAGAGAATTCAATTGTTTGGCTGCACAAAAAGAGAATGACATTTCGACAAATGTTTTAGTTCTTTTCTTAGGAACAAAGAGAATGTGTGCATCTGCAGAAAAGCGTAGCTGACGACTCAAGCTAGGGTTTTAGACATCGTTCCATCAAAGGGGCATAAATATTGCTCTGCCTGGTTCTCTAAAACCCAAGAATATAAAGTTATAAACATTTTAACAAAGAGAATTATAACAACGGTTGTCTAAACATAGCAATAAAAACAGAACTTTATTAATTTTAAATCATAATCTCCCACACAACAAGCCCAATCACATAGAAGACAGTTAGCCTGCCCCTCCCCCCTCCCTTTTCTCCAACTCCCGGTGTATTTCCTCTGTTCATTTATCTGAGTGCCAGAAAGCTAAAGAAATATATTATTAAGACCAGTAGCTGGAACAATAACTCGGTATGACTTATCTTTTCTTGTCCCTTTCTTTCCGATATGATTTCCTCCCTTGCATTATTCGCCTGATTTCCTCCCTTTCATCTGCTATTTTCTTTTCCAGGGAAACACAATGCCTTCGTGTCAATCAAAGTGGGTCCGCGAAGGTGACCCTGGAAAAACAATGTTGTTAGGAAAAGGGGCGTATCAATTGTTTTCACCCATGAGTTAAAAAATTTATATTTGACATGTGGCTCAGAGAGTATATTATGACCATACGCGTAGCTTGGACCATCTTAGCTAGTCTTGCTTGGACAATCTTAGCTACTCTTGCTTATGATCATCTTAGCTAGTCTTGTTTGGGACCATCTTAGCTAGTCTTGCTTAGACCATCTTAGCTAGTCTTGCTTTGACCATCTTAGCTAGTCTTCTTTGGGACCATCTTAGCTAGTCTTGCTTAGGACCATCTTAGCTAGTCTTCTTTGGGACCATCTTAGCTAGTCTTGTTTAGGACCATCTTAGCTAGTCTTGCTTGGACCATCTTAGCTAGTCTTGCTTTGACCATCTTAGCTAGTCGTCTTTGAGACCATCTTAGCTAGTCTTTTTTGGGACCATCTTAGCTAGTCTTGCTTAGACCATCTTAGCTAGTCTTCTTTGGGACCATCTTAGCTAGTCTTCTTTGGGACCATCTTAGCTAGTCTTCTTTGGGACCATCTTAGCTAGTCTTGCTTGGACCATCTTAGCTAGTCTTCTTTGGGACCATCTTAGCTAGTCTTGCTTAGGACCATCTTAGCTAGTCTTCTTTGGGACCATCTTAGCTAGTATTGCTTAGGACCATCTTAGCTAGTCTTGCTTGGACCATCTTAGCTAGTCTTGTTTGGGATCATCTTAGCTAGTCTTGCTTGGGACCATCTTAGCTAGTCTTGTTTGGGATCATCTTAGCTAGTCTTGCTTGGGATCATCATAGCTAGCCTTGCTTGGGATCATCTTAGCTAGTCTTGCTTGGACCATCTTAGCTAGTCTTGTTTGGGATCATCTTAGCTAGTCTTGTTTGGGATCATCTTAGCTAGTCTTGCTTAGGATCATCTTAGCTTGTCTTGTTTGGGATCATCTTAGCTAGTCTTGCTTGGACCATCTTAGCTAGTCTTGATTGGACCATCTTAGCTAGTCTTGCTTAGACCATCTTAGCTAGTCTTGTTTGGGATCATCTTAGCTAGTCTTGTTTGGGATCATCTTAGCTTGTCTTGTTTGGGATCATCTTAGCTAGTCTTGCTTGGGATCATCTTAGCTGGTCTTGCTTAGACCATCTTAGCTAGTCTTGCTTGGACCATCTTAGCTGGTCTTGTTTGGGATCATCTTAGCTGGTCTTGTTTGGGATCATCTTAGCTAGTCTTGTTTGGGATCATCTTAGCTGGTCTTGTTTGGGACCATCTTAGCTGGTCTTGTTTGGGACCATCTTAGCTAGTCTTGTTTGGGATCATCTTAGCTAGTCTTGTTTGGGATCATCTTAGCTAGTCTTGTTTGGGATCATCTTAGCTAGTCTTGCTTGGGACCATCTTAGCTAGTCTTGTTTGGGATCATCTTAGCTAGTCTTGCTTGGGATCATCATAGCTAGCCTTGCTTGGGATCATCTTAGCTAGTCTTGCTTGGACCATCTTAGCTAGTCTTGCTTGGACCATCTTAGCTAGTCTTGTTTGGACCATCTTAGCTAGTCTTGCTTGGACCATCTTAGCTAGTCTTGCTAGTATTTTTTAAAATTATTTTTAAATGAAGATTTGGGTAATATTTGTATGTAGATTTGATAATGTTTGTATGTAGAATTAGGTAATAATTGTATATAGATGTGTTCAATATATCTGTATGAAGTTTGAGTTATGTTTGTATGTAGATTTGTTTAATGTCTCTGTATGTAGGTTTGAGTAATCTCCTACTCTGTTCACCTGTTGCCTTGTCATGCTACTGTCTTTGAGACTGACACAACAAACATTCTATTCGCCTATTTCTCTTGCAGGCAATATTTTCTCAAGTCTACGACCTTCAAGCCTCAGATTTTGACAACGATGATTCTTATAACAGAGAAGGGTAAGTCAGCCGATTGTCATTTGAGCCGGGTTGTCGAGTGGGCCGGGTTGTCGAGTGGGCCGGTTTGTCGAGTGGGCCGGGTTGTCGAATGGCCTGGTTGTCGAGTGGGCGGGTTGTCGAGTGGGCTGGGTTAATAGATTATGGTAATATGTATATTAAGATACCTGTTACTGATGAGAAGAATTGACAAAAGTTAAGGCATTTGACATGACAGCTTAGAGCAAGGGACAGGTCAGGTTAGGGCAAGTGACAGCTCTGGGCATGTGAAAGCTCTGGGCAAGTGAAAGCTCTGGGCAAGTGACAGCTCTGGGCAAGCGGCAGCTTAGGGCAAGTGGCAGCATAGGGCAAGTGACTGATCAGCTTAGGGCAAGTGGCAGCTTAGGGCAAATGGCAACTTAGGGCAAGTGACATATTAGAGTAAGTGGCAGGTTAGGTTAGGGCAAATGTCAGATCAGTTTAGGGCAAATGACATAGCAGACTAGAGCGAATGATAGGTCAAATAAGGACAGGTGATAGATTTGGCTAAGGACTTAGCAGATTGGGGCAAATGACATCAGATTGGGGCAAATGACATATCAGATTGGGGCAAATGACATATCAGATTTTGGGCAAATGACATATCAGATTAGGGCAAATGACATACCAGATTAGGGCAAGTGCCATATCAGATTAGGGCAAGTGCCATATCAGATTAAGGCAAGTGCCATATCAGGTTAGGGCAATTGCCATATCAGGTTAGGGCAAGTGCCATATCAGATTAGGGCAAGTGCCATATCAGATTAGGGCAAGTGCCATATCAGATTAGGGCAAGTGCCATATCAGATTAGAGCAAGTGCCATATCAGGTTAGGGCAAGTGCCATATCAGGTTAGGGCAAGTGCCATATCAGATTAGGGCAAGTGACATATCAGATTAGGGCAAGTGACATATCAGATTAGGGCAAGTGACATATCAGATTAGGGAAAGTGCCAGATCAGATTAGGGCAAGTGCCATATCAGATTAGGGCAAGTGCCATATCAGATTAGGGCAAGTGCCATATCAGATTAGGGCAAATGACATATCAGATTAGGGCAAGTGACATATCAGATTAGGGCAAGTGACATATCAGATTAGGGCAAGTGGCATAACAGATAAGGGCAAGTGGTATATCAGACTAGGGCAAGTGCCATATCAGATTAGGGCAAGTGACATAACAGATTAGGGCAAGTGACATAACAGATTAGGGCAAGTGACATAACAGATTAGGGCAAGTGACATAAAAGATTAGGGCAAGTGACATAACAGATTAGGGCAAGTGACATAAAAGATTAGGGCAAGTGACATAACAGATTAGGGCAAGTAACATTTCTCGCACCAAATCTCTTTCCTCTTATTATTGAACTGAATGTTTAATTTTGTCTTTCCTCTCTCTTANGAGGGCTCTTTGCTCCGCCCATCTTTTTTGACATGGAGAGCGCACCCACAGGCAAGTGACATAACAGATTAGGGCAAGTGACATAACAGATTAGGGCAAGTAACATTTCTCGCACCAAATCTCTTTCCTCTTATTATTGAACTGAATGTTTAATTTTGTCTTTCCTCTCTCTTACTCTCTCTCTCTATCTCTCTCTCCCTCTCTCTCTCTCTCTCTCTCTCTCTCACTCACACACACACACAGGATGCCTCTCCCTACTTCCTTACTCCTTATATTCTCCAACCACTCTGACTTTTTGTCATCAATTATATTTTAAAATCCCTTGTCTCTCTCTCTCTCTTCTCTCCCACAATATTCCATCCTTTCCTCTCTCTCTCTGGCTCTCTCTCTCTCTCTCTCATCCAGCTATCTCATTTACCCTCTCTCTCTTTCCCCTTTTCAAACAAACTCACTTCCTCTCTCTCTCTCTCCCTCTCTCTCTCTCTCTCTCTCTCCCTCTCTCTCTCTGGCTCTCTCTCTCTCTCTCTCTCTCGCTCCCTCTCGTATCCTTTCTCACCTACCCCTCGCTCCCTCGCATCCTCTCTCTGGCCCCCTCTTGTCCTCCCTCCCTCCCATATCTCCCCATCAACTAACCGTGTGTTTTTATTTCTCCCCAGGCCACACGAGCCCCGTTTCCCCATCAATATTGGTATAACCGGCTACGTAGCTGCTACAGGGGAGGTGAGAACTCTTCATTTCTAGAGTCACGGTTCCTCGTTGTTTCCATAGTTACGGTTGTTTGTTGGAAGAGAATTTCCTTGTGTCACGATACATCCATGTTTCTAGAGAACTTTGATGAGCTCAGGGCGGTAACTGCCTTCAGTCCACGCCATACCCTGATCAGCGGATCCCCATATAGCAACAGGGACATTTAAGTGCTGATGTAGTTACACGTCCCTGTCTTTTTCTGTCTCTTTCGCCCGTCAAAAGTATTGTCAAAAGTATTCCGTCTCCGTGTTCTCTCCTCTTTGATTCCTTATTTTCTTCTTCCCTTTACTTTGATTTAATTCAACAATATTTTAGTTGCAAACATTTCAAATGATATACCTAAACGAGTTGGTCTTTTATTTATCAACATGATAACAAATTCAGCACATGTGACATCAATATTTGATATTTTTTTTTAAAAAAATTATTATGTTTTTCTTTAGATCCTCAACATCCCAGATGCTTATGCTGATCCTCGCTTCAATCCAGAGGTAAATACCCTCCCTCCCCCTGAACTACTCTAAAATACGGCCCAAGAATGAGAAAACTAACTTTAGGGCAGGATTTAAGTTCTTTTTTTTTTAAAGACAAAAATATTATAACCTTATTTGATGAAGGATGTAAACCAGATTTTAACCCTTTACGGTCATACAGCAGTAGTGAACAGCTTTGTAACTTTTCAACAAATCAATTCTCTGCCAAGGAAATACAATTTAAAATAGTTTTTTGTCTGCTTAAAAAGTTGATGTCAAAAAAAGAAGGGTTAAAAAAAAAGTTATGTATTTTGACAAACATTTCTGAAGTTTTCTATTTGTTTAAGTCAAGTCTGGACTTATTCTACAATGATTTATAAAAGATATTTAAAATTTCAGCTATAGTTTACTATTTATAACTATAGGTATTAGCTAGTCTATGACAGTAAAAAAAAAAATTTATCAAAGTTAAAATGCACCTTAATCAAGCTTACACCATAATAATGAAGCATATTTTAATTATCTTTTTTTTTCAATGGGATTTTTAAAAGACAATTGATGTTGTCTTTAAATGATTGACAATTTTTTAACAGTGCTTAGAATTATCCCCTGTAAATGGAGTATTTTTGTCAGAAATCTAATGGCATTTTTTAAAACTCAAATGCACAAATAAAATAAGTTGACCACATTATTTTACTATTATTGAAAAGTTCTAAAAATATGTGATGATCTAAAGTGAATCAGTCTGCTAAAAATGGTGTAGTGGAGGGTGGATGCTGGAGGGCTCTTTGCTCCGCCCATCTTTTTTGACATGGAGAGCGCACCCACACTGTATGAAGTTGAAGGGCAATTCGACTTTTGAGACTGTTAATTGTTGAACTTGTACCTTTGAGAAATATAAGCGAAAAATGTGAAAAGAGTGCCCCCAAACTCTTTTTTTAGGACTACACCATTGTCTGCTAAGTAGTGTAAGGATATTAAAGGTTCTTAGATTTCTGGACTAAAATGGGTTGTTGACAAACTTGTTGATTAGAGTTCAATCCCCTGAAAACATCAAGACTAACAAGAAGTCTATCTGCACCAAGGAGGCGTGGCACTCTAGCGATTTCAACTAGTGAACAACTCTCAGGTTGAGTCCCTCTTTCAGAGTGACAGTTGATCTTATGACAACTTCTGTCACACTATTAGAACTCACTCTGACAACCTCTGTCACACTATAAGATCCCACTCTGACTAATTCTGTCACACTATTAGAACCCACTCTGACAAATTCTTTCACTATTATAAATTTATAATCCATTCTGACAACTTCTGTCACACTCCTGGCACAAACTCTGACAACTTCTGTCACACTGACAAATTATGTCACACTACTGGTACCAACTCTGACAAATTATGTCACGTTACTGGTACCAACTCTGACAAATTATGTCACACTACTGGTACCAACTCTGACAACTTCTGTCACGTTACTGGTACCAACTCTGACAAATTATGTCACACTACTGGTACAAACTCTAACAAATTCTGTCACACTACTGGCACCAAGCTGTATCATACACACATGTTGTAACTGTGGAATATGAAAGTTTGCTGTCTAGAAAACTAGCTTATCCTTATAGAGAAAATAATCCAAGCCCTTGTATTTTAATCTAAGGTGACATCATTATCCCAATGAAAAGCTAAAAAAATGGAATGAAGTATAATATTCTAACAGAGAGCTTGGCTGGGCATAAATAGTGGGGGGGGGGGGGGGGNNGCGCCTATATAATTTTTTTTTTAAAATCGTTTGAGTCATGAGCAATATTTGTACTGTAATGTTTAAAAAATCTTTTGAGTCATGAGCAATATTTGTACTGTAATGTTTAAAAAATCTTTTGAGTCATGAGCAATATTTGTAATTGTAATGTTAAAAAAATAGTTTGTCATGAGCAATATTTGTAATTGTAATGTTTAAAAAATCTTCAGGCAGACATTGGTACTGACTTTCGAACCCGTGCCATCCTCTGTATGCCAATCAAGAATGTCCACGGCAAGGTGATAGGTGTCAGTCAGCTTGTCAACAAACTTGATGGAACAGCTTTCAACAAAAATGATGAAAATCTGTTTGAGGTTTGTTAGTGGTGTTATTTTTTATTATCTCGATCAACAAACCTGAACTTCACTGGTTCTTCTGTTCATTGTAACATTTTTTGATCATCATTATCCCTTTGAATTCCCAATAACTTTGCCATATTTATTTATCACTGTTACAGTGAGATAAATGATAATTAAAATTGTCCCTTTCATAACACTACAGCCCTTGTAAGGTTGTTCCTATCTTTATAATAGACCTAGCTGCTCTATTTTTCTATGTTTGTATTCGCAAACCAGATTTTCTGTAGATTTTTCCCCACATGATTAATTCATCTAGACCAGACTAGACCTGCTGTAAGTTGCAAAATACTAGGAGTCATAATAAATGAGAAACTATCATGGAATCCCAATGTCAATGAAGTTATTAAAAAATCAAACAAAACATGAGGTTTTATAAAAAGAAACTTGTACAAATGTAATAAAGATATAAAACTAAAATGCTACCTCAACCTGGTGAGACCTATACTAGAATATGCATCTTCTGTATGGGACCCATACACCAAAGAAAACATGTCAGATTCCTGACTGGAGAATATTCAAAACAGACAAAAGTAACACCATTGGTTAAATCATTAAACCTTGATAGAAGAACCAAGAGTAAATTAGTAATTATACATAAAGCAATTAATTCTAAATTAGAAATACAACACATAAAAAACTTAATACAACGCTCAGTTAGACATAAGGATAAAAACACCTTTCTTATTCCGTATGCAAGAACAAACACATACAAGTTTTCTTTCTTCCTGTCCTGTATTGGGCTTGGGATGGGTTGCCTGAGGAAACCAGGAAAGCCAACACTTTATCATCATTTAAAGCTCTAATAAGAGTGAAAGACTAGATACAAACCATAGATAAACGTAGGGCGCAATAATCTTCTGTATAGAAGGAGCGTCTATAACAGATAAGATAAGATTTTCCTCTGTGATTTTCATGACATACCTTCATCACTTTTATGCCATTTGGAAAAATTCCACACAGCGTAATTTTTTTATATTGCTACCAGTGTGAGAGCCTTGTCTAAATCTATTGAATAATACACAGCCCTATAATGTCATTTACCTTACAATAGAAGTTAAGGAATTAAGATATGTTATTGTTTTATTAATTTCAATGCAGGAAAAAAGTCTTGTAGCATTTCAAATACTTAGCCAATGTTTTGTGAATCAAAGCTGTTTAAAAATATTTGTTTAAACTTAAAGCTGTTTTAATATTTTAATTTCTTTACATTTAAAATAAGTTAATTCATCTTTGCATGCTATATTATATTTATTTTTTAATAACAATACTTCCATTAAATAATTCAGCATTGATTTTTCTGACAGGCATTTGCCATATTCTGTGGCATGGGAATCAGTAATACCCAAATGTATGAAACAGCGGTGAGGGCTGTGGCTAAACAGAGAGTCGCCTTGGAAGTCATGTCTTACCATGCCATAGCTCCTGAAGAGGATGCTCATAAATTAAAAGTATTTTTTATTGTTGAATACTTATTAAATTACTTTTCAATAATTTCAACTAATGTTAAATTGACCTTCCTTGCATATTTTACTAAATTTTTAAAATTGTCTTATTTTGTATTTGTTTAAAGAAATAAATAATTTATGAAATAAAAGTGTTACATATTGAACTATTTACCTTTTTTTTATTTGAAGATATTTATTTTTGCTAATTGATTGTCATAAATAACTTCAGGTTATTGTCTTTAAAAACATATTTTTTATTTGCAGTTAGTGTTTGTTTTTTTTAAAATATACTTTAATTGCCTTTTAAGTTGCTTTCATGGCTTAAAATACTACTAAAAAGTAAAACTAGGTAATTCTATTCCTCAACGCCATTTTGACCATATAATTTAAAAAAAAAGAAATACACTTTTTTGTCATCAGTTTAATTCCAAATTAATAACTTCTTTCTTTGTCTCAGACATTTTGTCTACTAAAATAATTCCAAAATTTAAATATTTAATTTTTCAGAAATCTAATGCAATCTAAGTTTACATTATGTCTGCTGTTCAACATTTCATATTCATTGCCAAACTTTTTGGACAATATTTAACTCTATTATTACAGAAAATGCCTATTCCCTCCAGTCAATATTACAATCTGCTTGACTACAAATTCTGTGATTTTTCACTTGATGATGACAACACACTCAGGGCAACCATTCGGATGTTTCTGGACTTAGATTTATTAGAACATTTTAGCATAGATTATGAGGTTTGTTTTAAGAGACCCAAATTGTATCTCAGTAAACTTAAGTGTCATTAGCTTTGATTACCTTATCTTATCTGATGCAGATGCCCCTTCTATACAGAAGACTGTTTAACTTATATCATCTAGTTCTCAATGTATTGATTTATAAATTGCTTTGAAATAATCTTTAATTCAGTTTCAAAAATTTATTTCATAATTCTATTTATTACAAAATACAAACTTGCAGTCAACATAAAAACACAATATTGGAAAAACATGAGCTCTCAACCTTAAGTTTTTTAAAATAGCAATAGGGTAAAGCATTTTAATCCATAAAATTTTTTCTTCACATTTTCAGATATTTTGTCGCTGGATGCTGAGTGTAAAAAAAAATTATAGAAATGTTACTTATCACAACTGGCGGCATGCCTTCAATGTTACACAGACAATGTTTTGCATGTTACAGGTTAGCAATATTTTTACATTATTTGTTGTTGTATATTTACAAGCTAGTTACTGTTTACAAATTAAAATGTCCAGCCTCACATGTACATGTAATATTAAAAATTGGCCCAAAAAAGCTCTTAGATGTTAAAAATAAAATATTGAAAAACTTTCTGTCAGTGTATTGGGATTAGGGCACTGATGATTCCTCATCCACATTGGAAAATGTCCTTTTGCAAATCTTCAATTTTTGGACTAAGTGCTGATTGTTGTTATTTTTGAATTGGCAGTGAAGTTTTACATTATAACACTTTTATATCATTATAAATAATATTTCGAAGACAAATTCCACATAAATCATATATCTTGCCTAAGACTCTTAGTTAGAGGGTTCTTATTGAATATTATTTATAAAATTTTATTCCTTTATAAATTGTTTTTGATTTTAGCTTTATTTAAATGTGGTATTGTTTGGGACGTGAGTAGCAGTTTCCATCTTGTTCCTCTATCAGTCTGGCCAAATGAGCAACATTCTCACAGATGTAGAAAGACTAGCACTCATGGTTGGTTGCCTCTGTCATGACCTTGACCACAGAGGAACAAACAATCAGTTCCAGCACAAGTAAGTTCATTCTTTCCAAGATGCCACAAAACAATCAATGTGTCGGCAAAAAGCCTTCATCACTGAATAAACATATCAAAAACTAATAAAAGTACAAAAATAAAGCAAAACAGCTGCAGTGTTCAGTCCAGGTAGAAATCAACCAGAAAGAGAAGGAACAGTAATAAGGAGGTTGATAAAACTTATGGAGTGTGGGTGTGGCAAGGTGTTAACATGTCAGTGAGAACAAATTTAGCAAGGATACCATCATTTTAAACGACTTTATTCTCTAAACTGACTCTGTCAGGTGTGTTAGTGCCGGAGAGAATAGCAATGATGATGGTTATTAACACCCATATGACCCTGTCTATTGAAGTATCTGGAGACAGGACATTGTTTATTTTACATCATAGATTGTAAATGCTCCATCATTTGATCAGATATACCAATTATCGGTCTCATCTATGAATTTTTCAGGATATGTACAAACAATGAACTGAGTTGATTCAGAAAAATGGGACCATTAAACCACATGGCATGAATGTGTTGTTCTCACTGACATGTCAGGCTCACACATACCTTGCCTATAAACATTTTTTTTCTAGCCATACCGATTACAGTCCAACTCCACTTACCTAATTTAAAATAATTTTGTAAAAACCCTCACTAACCCAATTCTGAAAATCTTTTCAATAACAACATAAATAGATTTGAGTAGTAAATGATACTCAGAGTAACTATTTTGAATGAAAAAGTAGGCTGTAACCTTTATGGTGTCAATCTTGAATTTGTTCCCCCATATCATATTTGGTTCAGAAATTTATTTGCTAAATATAGTGATTTTATTTTATCTTATATATTACAGATGCTCCTCCTATGCAGAAGGTTTTTGTGTCATTGGTTTAAGCTTGTATGTCCACACAACTTAGCAAAAGTATAATCTATCTATAAATATAAAGAGTAAACAAGTGAATGTTTACATTTAGAATTTTGAGACCAGAATGTTTAAAAACGATTTTTGTCAAGGGAATCTTTAATATAAGGAAAATATATTTTGCAACATTTAACTTGGCTATATATTGAATTTTACTCAAAAGTGTCAACAAATACATTCTAACTGTTTCATTCATGCAAAAAAGCTAATTTAAATTAAAGATGCAAAATACTTAGATTAATAATAAATGAAATATTATCATGGAACCTACATGTAAATAAAGTAAATTTAAAATCCAACAAAACATTAGGCTTTATAAAGAGAAACTTTTATAAATGTAATAAATGAAACTAAAATGCTACCTTAGTTTAGTGAAACCTGTTCTAGAATATGGATCTACTGTATGGGACCAATTCACTAAAGAAAACACATAAACTATAACAAATTCAATTTAAAAAAAAAAAAAAAAAGAGCTGCCAGATTCATTACTGGAGAATACTTAAACTGACAAGAGTAACACCATTAGTTATTAAATCATTAAACCTTTGAAACACTAGAAGATAGAGGAACAAAGAGCAAAGTAGTAATAATACATGACATGATTAATTCTAACTTTGAAATAAATACAAATATAATCTAATACAATCCTCAGATAGACATAGGCATAGTGGCTAACAACACTTTTCTTATTCTGTATGCAAAAACAAGTACATAAAAATTCTTGATCTTCCAATCTGGAATTTAGATGTGGTATGGGTTGCCTGATCAAACTAGGAAAACCAACACCTCTATCAACATTTAAAACTCTAATAAAAATGCAAAACTACACATAAACCACGGATATGGGTAGGATGCAATTATCTTCTGTGTAGAAGGAGCATCTGTAATAGATAAGGTAAGGTAAGCTAAGGTGATGAAAAAGTGATCAATCTGCTCAAGCATCTAATAAGCTAGTACATTCCACCAAAAAAAATATTTTACAAGGGTCAAGTTGGTGCAGCTCTGATATTTTGTACTTGTATCATAAAGTGAATTTACATTTTCTCATTGCCCCCAAATTCATCAAAACTAAAAAATACACTCATTCTTTGAACACTGGTAACAAAGGAGGCCTAAATAGGCAAGATTCTCAGGGGATTTCAATGACATTCTATGATTGTCATATTTGTGACAGTTAAAAAGGGATTAATATTTAATCCCCACTTTCCCTGGATGATATTTCTCTCTTAGCCATGAGCTTTTTTTTTTGTTTGTTTGTTGTTGTATCTTCTTACTTTCAAATATCTTGTTTCTTTTTTTAAATCCCTTATATTAACTTCACTGTCATCTCATCGTTAATCCAGAAAAACAAAAGTAAAAAATGACCCACTTTAGTCATGTCATCAAGCTGAAATTTTACACATCGACTTGTGTCACCTAACAATGCAACATATCGAAATTTCAGATTGATCTAATGTACCATTATTAAATTAATGCACTTTTAGTTTATTTCTATATAAATGTATGGTAGCGTCTGTTATTGTTGACATGCTCGTGTGTACTGGAGTTCACTCCAACCATTGGTGACCATACCCCCACCGTCCCCGTTTTACAGCATGTGGGCGTTCAGTCTGTAAATGTTTGAACATCATCAAAACCTTTAGTTCTGTCTCACATGTAAGGGATTTATAGTCAAAAACTTTGTTTTTAAGGGTTGTTTTTTTGCATTTATTTTTCCTTTCCCCACCTGGAGTCATCACAAGAAAGTGTGTCTAAAATGTTAATATTCTGATTCATGTCTCCTTTAAATTTGAAATTATAATAAAATTTCTTTAGATATTTTATCCTATATCTTGGTAAAAACAATTTTCAAATAAACTAGCCTCTAACTGTTAATACAATGCTATAGAGAGATGGAAACAAGGTAATATAAATGTATGCTACTAAACAGAAAAAGAATACAAACTGTTTTATCCATTGTTCACAGGATTTTGAAGAAACAGATTTTAAACTTATTTTTCAACAGTAAACCAGTAAACATAGTGGTGTCATTTTAACTGTAATATCCTAAATGTTTCCAGTGGAAGGAAATTAGGAATAAAATATTTAGAATACATGTAATGATACACAAAATACAAATTCTAAAGTTTGTAATCCAGATTTTTTGCAAATTAACTTTATATTTATTCTATTAAGAAAATGCTTTAAAAAAATTATTTTAAAAATATGAAAATATTTATGTCAAATTTGAACATTGCAGGCAATGATGTGCTGAATAATATGATTCTTATGAAATCTCTTGTGTTCTTTCTCAAAAAAAAGTTAGCAACAAGAAAATGTAATATTATTTCTTTTTTTTTTTTTTTTTTTTTTGTTTCTAGAAGTATTCAGAGGCAAAGTTAATTTTGACATCAATAAAAACAATGGCATTACAAAAACATGTGCATGTTTTATTATTTTTTAACAAAGGGGTTAGAGAACTATGGCTGTTTTTTTTCAAATTTGAAAGAAGTTTTTAAATGATTGAATAAAAGGGAAAAACAAAGAATTGAATGACTATGTTATATTTATTATCATGTACAAATTAATACATAATAAGGAGGGAAATAAATTTGAAATATCTAAGGGGACACAAATTATTAAAGTTGAATAAATATTATTTTAAAATTATTTTTCATTTCAGAACTATGAGTCCATTAGCTGAGCTTTATGGTACATCCACAATGGAGCACCATCATTTTGATCAGTGCATTATGATTTTATCAACTAAGGTCAGGATTTTAAACTACATCTTCTAAAGATTAACAAATAATATTTGTATACATACACTTAAAATATATTAAAAATAGCATAATGCATAACATTGCAACTAGATAGTTATGTCTTTAAACTTCCACAATACTCACCTTAGAAGATGTTTCTAAAATTATTCCACAAATAAAATCATTCTTTATTGTAGAATTCAGGCTAATTAAAACTGTTAAAACTTTTAACCTTGTTAACAAGTTGTTAGATATTACAATAAAATTAATATGAACATTCCTTTTTATAGTTGCTCTCAAAATGTATAACTAGGGATACCCACAAACATTATAAACTATACTGCTAACTATACTACTTATAAAAGCACTTAATAAAGTTAAAGTAAGTAGTCCTTTCAACATTTTTAAATATGCATGAACAATACTGACCACGGAAGTATGAATGCTAATTAAGATTTTTTTCTTCATAAATTGACACGATGTCCATTAGTAAACATCATTTATTTTAATTGTGGAAAAGCTTTACTTATTCTTCAGAATTTTTTCTAGAGATCATAGAAAGGGATAATTGTTTTTAATTTCAGGGCAGCGATATTTTTCGTAATTTGTCTCAGGAAGCTTATGAAAAAGTTATTACTCTTCTTGAAAGTGCCATTCTGGCCACAGATTTAGCATTATATTTCAGGTTTGTACTTTACTATTTCATTGTGTTAAAATAATTTATTGAGGTCCTGTTTCATTTATGTCTACCATGTTTCATGGCCTAATATAAATATACAATATCACAAATTTTAACCACATAATTCTCCCAAATAAATATGTGGAAATATTTTTTTTTAATTTTAGATGAAAGTAAAAGAAGTATATAAGGGGTAAAAATAATTTATTAACATCTTCTAATTACAAAAATAAGCATGTAATGAAAATTTTTGTGTATAGCAATTTATTATAATCAGTGATCTCTAATTTGGACTTTGCAGCATTTTCACCATTAGATTAAATTGGGTTGTATAAAGTCTTTTAATTGATTACCCTAGGTATCGAGGCCAATTTTTTCAGATAGTTAAATCTGAAAATCCAGATTGGGGCAATGATGAAAACAGAAATTTGTTACGGTAAGCACCAAATAACATTACATTAACCTTTGTGTGGGGTCTATTAAAAAAAAAAGCCTACATTTCCATTTGTATCACCTGAACTCATTTGAGTATTTTAAGATTAAATCTCTTACTCCCCTGTTCCAATAAATAATTGCATATCTTAAATCTGTTTACAGTTACAGAAATTATCCCAAACTAATTTTTTTTTTATTATGGTAATTAAATGTTCTGAAAGAAAGGTTTTTAAATTTTAATTTCACAAATGTTTAAGAATTCTTTTGCCATTTAAACTAGGGCTGTTATTGATTAAAGCTAAAAATAAGATGTATGATGTCATTAAATTGAAAATTTCAAGGGAAGTAACAAAAACAGGCTATTGACATTTTTTGTTTTATTGATTTATTTCCATTGTCTTAAAAAACATTTTGAGAACTAAAAATATTTTGAACTAAATTTTGTTTTTCAAAAGCAATCCAAAAAAAAAAAAAAAACATAGGATACAAAAATCAAAGTGATGCATATGATGGAAAAAACTGCAAATTAACAATGGGAAATATTGCTAAGTCTCATTTCTCAAGTGTTATTTCAAGGAATGTTACCTAAAGGTCCAATGCATTGTAAAAAAAAAAATATTTAAAAACGTATTACAAATACAATTATTGTTTTTTAAATATTTTTTTTTTAAATCAGGATTTGTAATTAACATATTACAAGTTTTAGTTTAACTTAATATTTAACTATAAAAAATTTTAAAACTTAGTAAAAAATTTTAAAACATAGTCGGCAATAAAAATAAGTTAAATAATGCATTAAAGTTTTGGCACTTGGATGGATATTTCAAATAAACTTTAAAAATTTAAAATTAATACTGTTGTATGGAAATTGTTTGACGAGTAACAAAAACATAACGATCGTCTTTTTATCCCAAGGGGTTCAAAAGTTACTTTTTTTTTTCTAAGACCTCATAATCACTTTTTTCACTATGTTGTTTTCCTTTACATTTTGTTCCTTTTTTGGTGCATGTTCTATATAATGTCAATGAATTTAAATTTTGTTATTGTTAATTAAGTAAAAACAATGTTTAATTATTTATATCATTTTTCTTATAAAAACAGCCTTTTTTAATGTTAATACTTTAAAAATCTTTTTTAAATGGAGAAGTTTGTACTTAAAAACAAAAAACTATTATCAATTATAATTATTTATAATTAATTATTTAATAAATCGAAAAAAAATGTTTAAAACGTTTTCTTTAATTTTAATTGCTATTTTATCGATTAAAATAATTTTAATGGAAATTTTTTTTACCGATTAATTGAGAAATGAATCTTTAGTTTACGCAGCCCTAATTTAAACCTATGCATTTTTTTTAAATGTAAAGGCAAATTTAAAAAATGTTAATTTTAAGTGGGATTTTTAAAAATTGTTTTAACTTTTATTATCATTTCTCAGTTCTATGATGATGACGGCTAGTGATGTTTCAGCTATTACTAAACCCTGGGAAATTCAAAGAAAAGTAGGTCTATGTGTCATTTGTAATGTTTTTAATTAGATTTTTTTCACTTTTAATTTTGTTTATCTAATATAAACTAAATAGATATCCTGGATATAGGTTAGTCTTTATTCATCTTGTAAAGTATAGGAAAAACTTAATATTGCTTTGTTTTATCTCAAATTTAGGTAGCATCTCTTGTGGCAAGTGAGTTCTTTGAACAAGGAGATATTGAAAAGCAAACATTAAACCTCAAACCAATAGTAAGAATGTTTATTTTGTTATCTATTTATTTGTATCTTATAATAAATGCAACTTAATCATTTTTTTTTAAAAAGTATATTAAAAAACAACTGATTTTTATGTTTTAATTTAACCCAAAAATTCTTATATCACCTACTCACTCAAAGCATTTTTTAAAATCTAGTAGTTTTGTCTTAAATTTAAAAGCTGCTGTTATCATGAAGTCTGTAATAAAAAAATATATATATGCGTGTGAGATTTATCATTAATTTGTAACAATGTTTAAAGGCTATGATGGACAGAGAACAAGCAGACAAGCTACCTGATCTACAGGTTGGATTTATTGATGACATATGTATGCCTGTTTATGAAGTAAGCTTTACCATTTTATTTTATAATAAATAAATGTTTTTAAACTACAATATTGTATTGAAAAGTTTTAGCTTGTTATTTGCAATTAGTGATAATAAAATCACATTTTTAGTAAGTTGTTTTTAATCTTTTAAAAAATCTAGCTTGGTCTCTGCACTGACTTATGGCATTTTCTAACCCACAGGCAATCAGCAAAGTTTCACCACGTTTAGCTCCCTTGTATGAAGGCTGCCACCAAAACCGAAATAATTGGCTGATGGAAGCCAGGGCTGTCAAAAAACGATTGGAGGAGAAAAAAGTAGAAAACATTAATAAAGATAAGGATGAAGATAAGGAGAAGAATGGAGATGATGGGAAAGAAAAATCTAATAAGGAAGTGGGAAAGGAAAAAGAAGATGATGATGATATGGAGTTGGAAGATGATGAAGACACAGTGGTGGAAAACTGTGATCTTACTGTAAATACATTGATTGTGGACAATGGGAATAATGGGGCAACAAAGGAAGTGGAAAGTAGTGGTTTTATTTCTCAAGACTCAAAAATAACAAAAGGCGGTAAATCTGGAGACTTTAATGTTTACATTGGGGTAGAGGAAGATAGAATTTCCTTGGAAGATAGAGTGCATTTATTGACAAAAGAAGATGCACAGCAGCAGAATTTTAACATAGAGCAATGGAATCGACATGAAGGGGAACATTCTAACCTCAAACAAGAGGGTGGGAAATTTTGGCCCAAAAGTCCAAAAGGGAAAACAAGCAAACGCAGGATGTTTTCATGCCGTGAGAGACAAAGGGGAAGGGATGAAGACAAGTCAAGTACATCTTGACAATTACTTCCCCGAGGTTGCCAAGTGTTGTAGAAATTTCACTACAAGTTGTCATAATTCTTCAAATATTTACTATTCAAGATAGATATCATCTTTATGAACAAATGTGATCTGTAATTCTTTATCACAACTACTTGAGTTGATCCAAAATTAATATAAGTAAAAAGATTTCATAATAAACCCTTTCTTAATTTGGTGTAAAGAACTGTATTATTATTTTAAGAAGTATAATTTTGTTAGGACTTTAAGTAAGAAGAAATGTGTAGTTCATTTTCTATTTTTGATAGTTGGTCAATCTTATTTATGCCTAAATTAATCACACTGTTTGAAGTATCCAATTCTTGAATTAGCAAATTGAAAGTAATTTTAACAACTTGTAACTGAAACATTCTCAGGAAGAAGGGACATTAATTTTATTCAGTTTAGATTAACATTATTTTATGTTTTCTGCAATTCTTAAATTAAGCTCTTAATAAGAACTCTTCATTCTTAAATCACAAGTTCCAAGCAATTATTTTTACTGTTTAAATTAAAATTATTGATTATTCATTGAACCACATTGAATTGATTTTTTTTTTATTGACAGGTAAATTCATAGGTAAATAATAAATAATTTAATTATCAATTGAAATTTTCACAGTTCAGATTATGACATTTTTTTCTTTTTGTTTTGTTTACAGTTACTCTTCAAACGTAAAATTATTTTTCTATTAAATTTTTTTTTATTACATTTGTTTATTGGGAACTAACAACTAATAATAATTCATGTAGAAATCTATTAACTTTTTTAAAATACTAGGTACATCATTTCAAAAACCGTGAAAAGCAGTAATATTTTATGAATATGTTTTTTATGGAATATATATAAAATTCATTCTAATTTGAATTCAGGTATTTTTAATAATTAGATTAGTCTAACAAAAAGGCAATTATCAGGAAAATATGATTGAAGCTAATAAAAAAAATAATCTTAAATCTTATAATTACACAGCTCAGAATATTACTCTATAAATAAAATAAAAATATCAAGGAATTAGATTAGCACATGCAAAATGGTTTACATAACATTTCAGCAAAAGTAGTTTATTTTATGGGAAACAAGTTTGCAACTGTGACTAACTGTCTCTTGAAACTTTAGTAAGTATATAAAAAAAACTGCTAAAAGCATATTATTTTAAAAATTACTTGAATTGATTTAAAACATGGCAAATAAAACGGTGACAAAATTAACTTATTTCAAAGCAATCCTTTAGTTAAATCCCCCACTACATCATGTGTGTATTAGTAGTATATGCAGGAAGGAATGGGGTGAGTTCCTCCCAGTTTAAATCTTTTTACTCTCTACATGGTATTGCATTTTCTACTAACCATATAGCTCTTTTTTGTGAAAAGGGGTAGTAAAAATCTGGGGCTGCCCCAGTAGGCACAAACACTGATAATAAATATACTATGTCAATTTTTATAGTTAGAATTCTTAAAACTTATCAGTTATTCTTTTCTAATTCTAATTAATGCCTTAATTTAACATACTCAAGATATTCGAAATCCTATTTAACCAGCTATAATATAAAGAGACTATGGAAATGCCATACAAATAAATCTAACAAGATAATACGCTGACTATAGCAGTGTAAAACAATTCTTTTTAATGCCCTTAGCTGCTTTAGCTCTGAAAATTTTGTTTACTAATTTTATTGTCTACTGGTTTTAAAAAAATTAAGTAATCAAGATATTTTTATTTGCTTTTTAAAAAATAATTAAAATATCTTATATGTTTTAATAGTTACAAGTATTAGTGATGCTGAATTCTTTTAACTATTCAGCCTTCAAAATAACACAAACATCTGGCATCTTTCTTTTTAAATTTAAAATTTACATATCAAAGCAGTTTCTAACTTCAATTTATTTCATTTTGAAACAGTTTATTTTAAATTTATTAAATTTAAATTGTAACTTTATTTTAAGAATTTTCATTTTGATTTTATTTAGGTAAGGAAGATTAAAAGCTACTCAGTGTTTTAAGCAGTCTCGGGGACAGCATTCTTCATTATTTCAAATTCTTTCATCTTTAAAAATTCATTAAAATTTAATTTTCAACTTCCAGTCTATATTTTAAAATAAACTTTGTGAATGTAATTTATTGTAATTAGCAATGAATATTATATTATATTTTAAAATATATACATATTTATATGTATACTGACTGACAATGCATATAACGATTATTATATTTCAATTATTTTAATTTTTTATTGACCTCAAGGTTGGCCTAAAAATTGATTTCTTCTCATGTCAAATATTTGGAATATTCACTGAAGTAAGTTTTAAATACTGCATAACTTTCAGATTTTACAAGGTGAACTTACTCTTAGTAGTCATAGATAGCTATACAATTATTTCACCTTTCCTTCAATCTTTTCCTGTTATCATTAATCAAGTTGAAGTTTTTCTATGAAAATTTTGAAATACTGTGTGTTTAAGATCATTTATTATTTTATTTTTTAAAATCTAATTTTCCTCAAGAAAACAATTTTATTATCTTATACCTAAAAACAAAATTATTTTTTTTTTATTAGTAATTGATAGTAATTGTATACATTTTCAAATGCAAAAAGACGGACAATGTAATCTATTTTCCCAAATCATATTATTTCTTTCAAAAGAATAAAAAAATTAAAAGAATACATTAATTGTAGCTCAAAATGTTTTATTAAGTATGGCTAAATGATTGCTTGATACTTTAAAGTTTCAATCGGCATATTGTTTGTAAATATATCTTTTAATATTGCCATCCATTTACTTTTATGGGTTTAATTGAAACATTTTTTAAATGTAATTATAACTGCTTAATCTTGTAAAATAGCTATTTATTGATTTAAAAATATCATAGAAAGTGTTTTTTCTTAATGATAAAATTTTTTGAATAGATCATATTTTTTAGAAATAAATTCAAAAGAAAGATCATTAACACTCCCATGAATAGTTTGATACTGCAAAATCTCTGCTCAAAGCAACAATTTATAAGTTAAGTTTGAATATGTTAAGTATTCAAAGAGTGCCTAGCTAAATTTTCACTGCTATTGGTGTTGATTGTACTAATCAGTTAATATAAAAATTTATTTTTTCAGTTTATTTTCCATGGTTTTAAATTTTTAAATATATTCAATTTAAGTATAAGGCATAAGGTTTAACTTTCAATGAGTTTGTACTTTTTATTTATTCTTTTTCTTTTTTAAAGTTTGACCTAAAGTAGGAAATATTAAGTCTTTGAAATTTCACATGAGAGTAAGGTTAGGGCACCTGAGTATTATGTCTATTTAAAATTTATAAAGTCATTTTAATTTTATTACTTGCTTTTTATATCAATTCAATGTCATCATTTGTTGTTTTTCCCCCACCCCAAACCTTTTTGTTTACAGTTGTACTTTTATACTGAGGGTAAAGATGGTTGTAAGTGTATAGAATTCAATGGAAAAGACGTAAACAAGGTATGGGTTAGCCTGACCGGACGTAACAAAACAGCGAACGTTTCGGCAAAGAGCCTTTATCAACGAACATACAAGACACAAACAAAACGAAAATAAAAATAAAAAATGAAAAATGAAGGAAGTGTTCACTTTTTCTTTGGATACTTCGGATTCCACCACAGCTAAGTTCCTTCATTTTTCATTTTTTATTTTTATTTTCGTTTTGTTTGTGTCTTGTATGTTCGTTGATAAAGGCTCTTTGCCGAAACGTTCGCTGTTTTGTTACGTCCGGTCAGGCTAACCCATACCTTGTTTACGTCTTTTCCATTGAATTCTGTATAAGCCTGATTGCAGTCCTACCCCTCATTTTGTAAGTGTATAGCAGTTCAGTTTCTCAGTGCATAACATGCCTCCAAGTAATTACAAGAGATCTGAAAGTGTTGGAGTATAAATGAGCCATTCCTGTGAAAAGCCTTATCTTAAAAAAAAAAAAAAAAGCCAGTGAGTAAAGTTGAATATGAGACACAACTGTCTGAGCTACATAGTGCTCATGGCCAGTCCGTCCATTAAGCACACTAACATTACTAACACAGAAGTCATCATCTACAGCACAAAGATCATTTTGCCCAAATTTAAGATTTTTGTTTTGTATCAAAATATTTAATAATAATTTACAGAAAATGATTTTTGGGGATTAAGCAAACTGATAGTCATTTAAACCAATAAAACACAGAATGCTCTGAAGATGTACATGCTATTATTAAATTATACTATATTTGTATGTTTACACTTATGTAATATGTATGCAATCATTTCAAGTTCTTTCAAAATGTATTGGATACCTTTGTGATAAATGTACCAACTGAAGGGCATAGAAATCACAAGTACAATTTTCCTTGGAATAATGAGAAATCTTAAATCTAGTCACAATGATCATTAGAAGATATCATGTTATAAGTTATATATATTAATGAGATCAAAGAGCATTAACAGTTTAAATAAAATTTATCAATGACAACTGATTTTGAAAAAAAAAAAAAATTCAAGCATTAAGTCAAAAGTGATTTTAAAATAATAAAATGTTATAGCAGAATAAATTATAGACCTGCTGAAAAGATCTTGCTTTTTATCAAACTGTATTACTTTATTAAGCTATGTATGTAATTGCTAGTTTTTAATTTTTAAAAAAAAATTTTTTTTTGTGGTGTCTGATTATGGCTAAGGTATGTTCAACTACATGGCATGAACTGGGTATAATTGGAAAGATATTAATTATTATTATTTATGAAACACAATGTACTCCCCTCACTGTGATATATTTGACCTGCACATATTTAATAAACTCAACATTGTATGACTGAGTCAATGTGGAAGTTCAAACCAAACTTGTATTTCATAAAATGGATGTTCAATGTTAAATTTAAATAATTAATGAAATTGACATTGGACTCCTGGCTTTTTTTCTTTTTGTCTGTATGGTATGGCATTGCATGGTTGAGTAGTGTATGAAGTGTATGTCATTAAATTTGGTTTCGCGATATGTCTTTTACTCAAGACAATACAACATAAGGCATCTTTTTCTTTTAAAGAATTACAAAAATTTTACTATACACTGGCGAGATATGAGGTTTTTACAAAATCGGAGTGTGCTGATTCCAAATTAATATATATATATGAAGTTAGAAAACTAAATTGTGCTGGTAAAAATATTATGTTATTTATTTATAGGCATGAGACTCCAGAACTAATATTTTCTTATTGGTACTAAAATTACTGTGTATTTATAACAAAATTATACTGAAAGTGAAATCTATTTAACGAAAACAATTTATAAATGGAATATATAATTATGTACTGGCAGATTAACCTGGCACTATATCTGAAAAGTGAAAGCATACGTCAGAGGTGATGTATTACATAATACATTGTTTCAATTTTTTCCATTTGTGCTGAGCCATTATTGCACCTAGCAGGAAAGAAAATTTGTTATATTGCAATTTCAGTGGCCTTGAAACTTGTTCAAGGTATAATATTTTAACTAGATACTGCCAGTGGTGTAGCATAGGCACACCCCCCTCCCCTGCTTGTCAACCATAGACAAGGTTCATTCTTCATGCTTCCTTGCTCGCGTCTTGTGCTTGTCTTAATTATCATAACTTAAGAATTTGTTTTCAGAAGAAGAAAAAAAGGAAAGATGAGCTTTTTTTTTTTTGTTTGTTAATGTGGTGATCACTTTTAAAATTTGATTATACCTACTAAATACTGCTATTAGTTTTGCTATGTCAGTCATATATTTTAGAATTAAAATGTTTTATTTTTATTTAAGAGTAACATCAGAACCTTAAAAGATAGTTATGCACAGTAATAGTAATAGCAACTGATACTAGGATGATTCATACCCCACACTCAAATAATTCATACTTAAATATTTAAAAAAAATAAAAATATAGCTTGTTGGGGGTCAATATAATTAATTAAAAATTATTTTAAATTTACAATACAGATGATAGTGTCAGTAATGCAGAATAGTTGTTTTTTTAGTACTATACGAACATTACTGATGAGTTTAATGTGGTTTAAATTTTAAACTCATATGCTTTAACATTCGGTCATACACTCTTCAAATTCTGAACTGTGATTTGTGCATGCAAAGGATTTAAGTTTAAGCAAATAATATAGATACATTAACATTTGCAAACAATTTTTTTATTCAATAATCATTCTAAATTTCCGTATATGGATTAAAATTAAATGAATGCTGTAGAAATATGCAACTTTTACTAAGAACTATTTGCATATACAAATGAACTTGTACCCCCAGATGAAACTAATATAATTTAATGTAAGTAGTATTACTATTACGGAAGTAAAAATAAGGTAATGTTGATTCAACTACTATAGTATATATTCATTGTTTGTCATTAATAATTTATTTTCTCAATAATTTATTTATAAATCCATTTGCACGCAAAACCACATAAGCCAAATCTAGGTGTCCCCTATAATCGACTGTTATATTTTAACATTTACATGTATTTGCTTTTCTTCTCCAACTAAATGTTACCATTTCTAATGTTAATCTTGATGTCTTCTTCAATTAGAAGTTTAAGAAAGTTAAATCTTTAAAATTTAAATTTTGTGTTAATCATTTTGTTCCATGTTATTTTAAAAACCAAGTCTGTAATAGTTTATAGCTTCTTGCTGAAATGGTTTTTTTTGTTTTTTTTTGCCAACAATTACTTTTTCCCTCAACATGGATTTTAAATCAGCTACAATTCCAAGTTGGTGCAAGGTAAATTAATTCTGAAAGATTGGGACAAATGTATTTATAGTGCCAGAGTGGTTTTCACAATGCCATACTGTGGTCAACAGAAGGCACAAATTGATCACCAGTCAAATTATATTTTCATGTAGAAACAAGTTGCAATGAACAAAAGTGATGAAGTAAATTCAATACTGTATCAATCAAATTTAAATATCAAAATTAAGAAGTGTTCTGGATATAAAATAGTTAAGAAAATGAATAGCCTAACAAAGAAATTATGACTTAGATTTTATTTTAAGAAAAACTAAAAAATGCACAAACGTTCAGATTATTCATCTTTCCTCACCAAAATTTAAAAACTAAATTAAACTTCTAAATGACAAGCAAACATTTTTAACATCATTCTAACAACCATTTGACATATATACAACATTCTCAGTCAACTGGAACACTACTGCAATGAGTACTGGTACGTAGATCAACCAATATCACAAAGTGATCTCATTATTGAAAGAATTGTTTAAAAACCTCATATTCAAAATTTCATTTATTTTAATAAAAAATTAAATACCACATGAAATTTAGGAGGCTCAGATAAAGCATTCATTATTACTGCTTGTTTTGGTTTATTTTCTCCCAAAACTATCAATGTAACATCAGCATCTAATTAACAATGCCATGATGGTATTACAAATACTTTGCATAAATCATAAATGGTAACTAAAGCTGATTTTTAAGAACAAAATTTTTTTTATTGACAAATGAAGATATCAGAAATATCCTTGTTCAGATGTTGGTAAAATCAAAAGGGAACAGTGAGCTCAGTTATTAAGGTTAAGTTTCTTTTCATATAAGGCAATCAATAATTTAAATTTGTTTTCCAAGGGAATGTAACAAAGTAGTAAATACTACAAGATAATCTTACTAAAGTTTTATTTAATTTTAATAACCTTTTTTATAATCGTCCTTAAAAATTACATAGACAATATGTATCAAGTTTTGAATTTAGATATTTTTAAAATTGCAACTTCACATATGTGAATAGAAAACAAGTCTAATTTTAGTCACAAATAACATTAAATGGTAAACAGTATATAAATACTTCTATCATAACAGTATGAAATGGCTAAACTTAAGATTTTGCTATACAGATTAAAAATCAACAGATTTTAATTCATTAGAGTATAATAAATTTAGTGACAAGTCAAAATCCCAGATAGTTGACATATTAAGACCTATAAGCCCTACAGATAAAATCCTAGTAAATGATCACAAGATTTTAAATTAACTGACAGTGGTCTATTTTTTGGAAGTACTTTCTGTAGGATGTAAACAAACCCACTATTATTTTATGTATGGGAAATAAAGATATCCACTTTAGCAGATTGCTATTTCCCAGACTCATGCTTTACTGTATCACAACATAATGAACATTGTCATTCACAAATACACAAGTGATGCAATCATTTTTAAAAAAATAGTTTAAATAACATGAGATGAATGCAAGAGGGGCAAAAACAAAATGTTATTTAGCATTTCTGTCTTTTCCTCACCTGCCTTTTAAAATTTTTAATTTTTTAAATTTTTTTTTTACAAAATTACTGTGTGCAAAATAAGAAATAAAATACAAACACTCCATAGCATTTGCAAGGACTGCACTCTGCATCTATCAGTCAACATTCAAACCCCCCTCCCCAAAGATGAAATGGCAGGATAATGTGGGTAGATGTGGGTTTTCAAATGCTAATTGAAAGTATGAAATATGCAAAATGATATGGAGAAGAGTGTGTGCGTCTTATCTCTCTTCCCTTTTCTTTAGACTGTTTGAGAAGAGGTCAAAACAACCGCAGTTACATGTTAAATGAAGACATAACAGCAGATCAGACAAGTTTAACATTCCTGTGTGTCAACAGTCTTAGGTCACAAGTGTTATATATATATTAACTAGTTTCAGTTAACATCCTCATTTCTTCAACATAATACAAATTTCAAGGTGTCTATTCACATTCAAAGATATAGAATATGAGAAACTTTTAATATAGAAGGTAACACTTGACAGCTAGAAAAAGACTTCTTAATGTTAAACTCATCCAATACATACTGATCTGGCTACACAAAAAGCTCCAATCAGCAACCAATTGAGACCGATCTCCCACCCAGTGATTTATATACGAGTTGGCAAGTGTTTTTAAGGAATTGGTTACTTTGGAGCATGCTTATTGTCACAAAAACATGGCGGAAATTAATGGGTTAGTCAATTCATCACCAAAAAGTAACGTTTCCTTAGAAATTATTTAATTCATGAGTAGATCAGAATTATTTGGAATCTCTAATGTTTTAATAAAACATTTTACCTGCATTTACAAATATAGTTGTTTAATAAAATACTACTGAACAAAAGGTTCTTCAAAAATATTAAGATAACTAACATTTATTAAATGTTTTAAGTATTTGATTCATAAATATGATAAAACTTTTATAGAAAAGCAAAGCACAAAAGCATAAAAAGAAAAGAAAAATGTAATTATAGCAGGAGGAATGAAATAACCACAATGAGAAATCTGTCTGATATTTACAAGATTGTTTAAAAAAAAATTGGATGAGGAAAGAAAATGATATTAGCACTCACAACATAGCATGAAAATGTCAATGAACTGACCAGCACAGAGCCAGCTGTGATGACACTCTTCTTACTGCCTCAATTAAGTTAACTGCTGAAAAGTAATTCAGCTCTAGCCTTAATCATCTGCATGAAGAAAAAATCACCCCCCTTCTCACTAATTTGCATTAAAAAAATTAGAATTTGATAAGACGCACACACACACAGTGAAAGCAGGTTACTTTTGTCTGAAACATTTTAAGTTTGGTTTCATTTTCTAGTTTTGGTTGTTATGCAGGTAAGAAATCAAACTTCTTTTGTCAGCGCCGGCCTTGTTGAGACATTCCTCCACGAGGACCTAAATTGGGGGACCCTCGCACATCCTGACGGTTATTGAATCCACTGCTGCCCTTAGAACCACCTCGTCCTCCAGGGCCACCACGATCTCCATAAGGTGGACCTCCTGTACGACCTCCACCCATTCCTTGACCACCCATTCCACCTCTAGACATTCCTCCTCTACCACCACTGCGGATCCCCTCTGTGCTTCTGGGTTTCTTCTCTTCCACATTTAAGCGATGCTCACCCTTGTATTTAATGGGCTGGTTAGCCTGCAGAACAAAAACATATTGTAAAAATTAACATGGAAAAGGTTGCATCTCCACTTGGATAAAGATTTCTTTAAAATGTGATAAATAACTAAAAAAAATACCTAGCAAATTTGATACAAGATTTTTCTTTTAATACTTGTTAATGTCTTTAATGTACAGAAAAGAAGGGTAGCTCAAAATAAATTAATCATCACTTAGACATCCGACGCAACCGCAACTTACAAACATCATAGCTACACAATTAAAGACATTTTTAAATAGCAACCATCAGAGTTCACACCATCTTGTTTAATAATTTAAAATCCTGCTGCACCCCATTGTTTATATAGACACTGAAATGAACCACTGCATGTTGTTTTCAATGTATAAACAGCAATAACTGAGAAACAAGCAACTTTGAACAGTTTGTAAATGACAAAATAACAGAATTAGGAATTTGTTTACTTAAAATCTGAATTGTTTATTGTTACAAAGAATAATTAACTCTTAAAATGCCATAAGGTTTTTGGAAAACTTCCGCCTCAGTCCCGTAAGGATTTCCCGTATTACGATCAACCGGTTATGAAATTAAAAAATTTGCGTAAAATCCATTTATAATATTATTGTCATACTGACTTCATTTTTAAGGCTAAGAATGGCTATTTTACGCATCCAAAAGACCGTACTGAGTTTGAAACAATATTTACCTGTAGTTTAGTACTATTATTTTAGTAATAAAGTATAACAAAAACGTATCTTCGAAAAAAAACCCGTTAAAACTACCGAAAAACATCTCGAATCGAGCGATAACACTAGTGCCGGCATCGGCCGCCATTGCCGGAAGTCAAATACACCGTTTTTCAAGCATTGAAGAGTTTTTACTTGCCGAGATCTCATTTCTAACGAGATTTGTATCTAGGGACGCATTACGACGCTTTAGGGATAGCGGGAAGAGACGCATTACGACGCTTTGCGACTTTAAGAGTTAAAGTCATAGCAATTCAAAAGCATTAGTGAGCTTAGTCTCTTTCTTAAATTGCGTAGTTAGACGAATGAAAATCGTATAAAAAAAAAATTTCAGGTGGTTAGGCTGATCTCAAATTCCTTTTGTGCACTGCAGGGGGTGGCATCTATTTCAAGCAAAACTAAACCGTGGATCTAATTAACTCATTAGCTCCTGGTGCAACAAAATGCGTCCTTATAGGGGGTGTACGGATGTGTCCAAATGCGCATGTTTGCATTGTGATGCGCTCTTGCATTATTAGTTAAAAATAGCTTCGAAATCTCGCTTTCCACAAGACTTCTGGCTATTGTGATTCTACCAGATTCCAATAAAATTTACCGTTTTTATTCTGATTCACTTTCTATCCATGTGTGAATTGTTTGACGCGTCGCTATCGAGTATGTATTCACCCTTGGTGCCGAAGATTGCGATATCGGTGTTTAATCATCATTTTTTCAGAGTGCATGTTATAACATTATTAATCTTAATTCATTCCTTCATGTGTTAATGTTATTTTTTAAGATAAGTGAATATCTTTAGAAAAGAAAAGCATTTTTTTAATGGAATCAAAAATTAATTGATTAATGAAGTTGCTTCCCTTTTGTCCGGAATATGGAATAGATACAGGAGTATTGAGTAATAAAATATCCAAGTGCATTATTGTAATATGGATTTAAAAAAGGATATCTTCAAAACTGCTCAACTACCTTTACTTTAAGAATTTCTTGAACGATTTCAGCATTTTCAAAAACAACAAAGCCAAAGTTCTGGAGGAGGAAAAAAAAAATCAAATTAGTTGCATGTCTATAAAAAATATAGAAATTTCTATAGAAATATAAAAAAGTATGAGTTATCCTTAATAGAATTAATCAGAGTATTAACAGTATTTTAGACAAATTTGAAAATTGTAGCTCAGTTCAATGTTGGCATCATATAAAATGTCAGTCGCAACTTACAGGCATCATAGCTATAATTTTCCAATACAAAACATATTCATATTTAACTCAACTTGTATATGTATAACATAATGAGTTATCCTTAAATGAGTTAACTCTTAATGTGCCATTAGGTTTTCAGAAAACTTCCGCCTCAGTACTGTAAGAATTTCCTGAATTGCGATCAACCGGTTATGAAATTTTAAAAATTGCGTAAAATCCATTTATATTATTATTGTCATACTGACATCTTTTACTGACGTAAAAACTTCCAAAAAACTTCGCGAATCGAGCGTGAACACTAGTGAGATAAACAGCTGCCATCGCCGGAATTCAAAAGCATCGTTTTTCACGCACTGAAGAGTTTTTATTTTCTGTATTTTTGTTTCTAAAGAGAGTTCTATCGAGTCGCGCATTACTGCTCTTTGGTTAAAAAAACGGAAAATCGCGCTTTGGCACATTAAGAGTTAATATATTAGAGTGCAAATAGTTTTTTTGAAAAATTTGAAAATTGTAGCTCAGTTAAATCTTGGCGTCATATGTCAGTCGCAACTTACAGGCATCATAGCTATAATTTTCCAATACAAAACATATTCATATTTAACTCAACTTGTATATGTATAACTTCATGAGTTAATTTTTTAAAGTGCAAACAGTTTTATTTTTAAATGTGAAAATTGTAGCTCAGTTAAATGTTAGCGTCATATAATGTTCAGTCGCAACTTACAGGCATCATAGCTACAATTTTCCAATACATAATGTATCCATATTTAACTTAACTTGAATATGCATATCCCAATGCCTAGCAGGTAATATTTAACTCTTAAAGTGTTTAAGTGTGGTTAATGTGCGCCTAGCCTCTACTGCCAAAGCGCGTCTCAATAGTTACTCTCTGTAGAAACAAAATTTTTAAAAATAAAAACGTTTCAGTGCGTGAAAAAAGATGTATCTGACATCCTGAAATGGGAGCGATTGCCTTCTCTCGTGTTTACGCTAGGTTTGCGAAGTTACATGTTAGTTTTTAAGTTGTTTTTTTTAAAGATGTGATTTTGCTATGTTTTTTTGTAAAAATAGTAGTACTTAACTACAGGTAAAACTAGTCTTAAAATCAAGACGGCCTTTTGGATACCTAAAATAACCATTCTTATCCTAAAAGACGAAGTCAGTATGACAATAATTTAATAAATGCATTGTACGCAATTTTTTTAAATTGTGTAATTTTAGAAAAAATGCTATTAAATAGACAAACAATTAAATCAACAGATTTCAACGACTAATTTGTCAATGAAACACTTTTCCAGTAAAAATGTACTAGTTGCCTTCCATAAAAAAGTCATGATTTCATTTTAAATACATCCTACCTATAAAACCATATATTTTGCTTTAGGTATCCAAAGAACAGAGGGATTTTTAACTCTTAACCGCGCCATCATAAGGTTTTCAAAAACTTCAGCCCCAGTCTCGTAAGAATTTCCCGAATTGCGATCAAATGGTTATGAAATTTAGACAATTGCTAGAATGTATTAATAATATTATTGTCATACCGACAGCATCTTCTTTTAAGATAAGGATGGTTATTTTATATATCCAAAAGACCGTCTTGAGTTTAAAAACTCTTATTACCTGTAGTTAAGTAATATTATTTCTACAAAAAAAGTATAGCTTAATCACATCTGCAACTAAAAACTACTACAAAACTTTGCGAACCAGGCGTAAAAATAGCCAAGGCCATCGCCACTATTTCCAAAAGTTGAATACATCTTCTATCCCACACAATAATTTTTAAGTTCTGTGATTTCGTTTCTAAAGAGAGTGCCATCGAGGTGCACTTTACTGTTGCTTCTGTAATAGAGGCTAGTCGCGCATTATCGAGCTTTGGCGCATTAACTCTTAAAGCCTCAGAAGGTTTTTAATAAAAATCCCCCTCAGTCCTGCAAGGATTTCCCATATTGCGATTAACTGATTATGAAATTGAAAAAATTGCGTGAAATACATCTATATTATTATTGACATGCGGACTTCATCTTTTTACGTATCTAATAGACCGTCTTGAGTTAAATACCATTTTTACCTGTAGTTTAGTACTATTATTTTTATAATAAAGTATAGCAAAATCACATCTTCAAAAAAAAAAAACAACTTTAAATCTACTAAAAACTTTGAGAATCGAGCAATAACACTAGCGTGGGTAAGGGCACCATTGCTGGAAGTCGAATACATTATCTTTCACGCATTGAAGAGTTTTCATTTCTGAGATTTCGTTTCTAAAGAGAGTTCTAGCGAGGCGCGCTTTACAGCGCTTTAAGAGTTAAATCTTCAAGGCTGTGAGAAAAATTAACAACTTGTTTATAACATAAAGTTATTAAAGTATACAAATGTTCATTGAACTGGGGTTTGATGTCAAAAGTAGCTCAGAAATTGTTTATCATCGTACATCAGACGCAACTTACAAACATCACAGCTTTTTTGACATTATGTAACATTTTTAAAAAAATAAGTTTAATTTAAAATTTTCTATCTAATAAACATAAATGAATTCCACAACAATATTTAATGCTTACAGGTACTTTGCCACCTCCACTCTTGGTGTTGATTCTCAATTCCTCAACTTTTCCGAATTCTGGGGATTTAGAAAAGATAAAATTCACAAAAAATCAAAATGTGATTCCATGAAATTAAATGGCAAATGCTTACTTTAAAATTAAAAATAAAATGATAGTAAAAGAAGGTGTTGTGTCCCCGATGTAGGATATCTAGGTGACGAAGGTTGGCTAAAAAATTTCACATCACCAATACATTCTCATTTAATGACGGTAAAGACACAATGATCAATTGAAGATACATGACACCAACCCATAACAAAAAGAACAGATGACCCTGGGCAATGTATTCCTTTGACTCACTCTGGGACAACCTACTTAATGTGTTGTGTGTATGAGAAAACAACCCAGGAAAAACAAGCAAAATCCTGAGTGTCTTACAATCCATGCTGAAAAGCAACATCTGGTACCCACATTGCAAGACATACCTCTGTGTGCACTCATTCTGCTGAATGGATTGGCACATGAAAGTGGAATGTTGGCATTAGATGAATGCAGACCAATTATTTTTTTTATACATGTCTGTAAGTTCAATCCAAACACTAAATAGCATGTGAGGAACATTTTATTTGGTTACTGTCGTTTTTGCTGTTGACCCAGGTATAAGGGACAATGACTCTCCACGACTAAGGTTTTTAAGGTTTTAATGGCCTACCTGTAATTACTTCAGGACCAGAGGTCACTTTAAGTGACCTAAAAATGAATGTATGGTCATGGCAATACACTAAATAAATCTAAAATTAAAAAAATAAACATCTGAATCACTTACGTTCAAAAAACTCTTTCAACTCTGGCTCTGTGATGTTAAGAGGCAAGTTGCCAACAAACAACTGTTGATTATCTGAGTACTTGGATCCACCAAGACCACCACTACCCCCAACACTGTTGGACCGCCTACCATTCACACTGTCGGTATCACCATCTCCATCTCCTCGGCTTACACTATTCCTATCTAAATACCGTTCCCGTGGTGCCCTAAATCGAATAATTAAATGTCATAAGTTAAAAATTCAACTTTCCAGTGAATAAAGTCATAAAATAATTGTTTAATATTAAAAGAAAAAAGCATTCTTTACACTAATTTTGACAATTTTAACAAATTAAGACAATCACACCAAGTCAAGCAGAACCAGTTGGCTCAGGTATGAAACGCTTAAAGCCTCATAAGGTTTTTGGAAAACTACCACCTCATTCCTGTAAGGATTTCCAGTATTGCGTCAACGGATTATGAAATTGTAAAACTTGCTAAAATGTAGTTTTGTAATTGTTATTCTGATTTCAACTTTTAGGATAAGAATGGCCATTTTACGTAGCCAAAAGATCATCTTGAGTTTTACTTTCTATAATTTTGTTCCTAAAAAGAGTTCTGTAGGAGCGCTTAAACACGCTGTGGTAATAAAAAATTAAGGCTAGGCGGATTACAGCCCTTTGTCTAATTAAATGTAAAACCGCGTGTCCTAAACTTCCTTTAGTTTTGAGAACAAATGAGAGAATGCATTAAATTATCGCCGTGCATCATCTGATGGTGACATTAAAGCGCTTGCGATGTAACCGCAGTGTTTTTAGTAATACAGCCAATTCAGCAATTTTGAAAAAATAATTTTATTATTATTTCGCCCAAACAAAGAAGCCTGCAATTATTAATAGTCAAATTGAATGAATTAAAACAGAGCTTATATTTTTTAAGCAAAGCGGGAAATCTAAGGGAAAGTATTGAGATTCGACTGAGTAAAACTACGTTTTCAAAAAGCATATATTTTGTCACAATACTAGAGTAGATAATACCTGGGGGCTCTTTGTGACTGAGGAGCTTGTGAGGAAGATCCATCTGCTTTTGAAGGCTCACTGCGTGCTGGGGGCGGTTTGGAGGTATGAACAGGTGGAGGTGGATAAGAGCTCTGAGGGGGGGCTACTCCACCTGGAGTATTCTTGCTTGCCAAAGCAGCCCAGGTAACTGGTTTAGGACCTGCAAAATATTGTATAGGTAAACTGCAAAACTGCATACATCATTCAGAGGGGTGCTGGTTTTAATAAGTTTTTCCCCCATTCATATATAATGAAAGATAAAAAGATAAAATTCAGGTTTAATCCACGAACTGTGTATAGAATCATTGTGTAATGTGGAGGCCTTTTTTGATCTTTTTGGATGCCATCAGAAATAGTAAAGGGGAATGGATGAAGATAATGATAGCTTTTTTAACCAAACCCTAAAATAAAAAAAATCATGTGACTTTGACCTTAGAATGCTAATGCACAAATTTTTTTACTTTCATTTGATTTGAAAGATTACATGAAAATATTTATAAAATGTGATAGATTTTTCATTTATCTTTCAGAAAATGTATGGTTTTAAAAAGTTTTGAGTACAAATCAATAAATACTTTATTTTGTCAGTGAAAGACAGGACTCTTTTTTTTTTTTGCAACAAAACTCATTGTTGAGGAACGGGGGGGAAAAAGTTTTGTGGTGTTGTTGCTGTACACTGGTCATTAAAGTTTTTGGTTGCTTTGGGTTGCCTATTACATTTGCACAAAAATCAGATGCAGCAGTCACATGAAGTCATTCTGCAATTCATGAATATCATGAGGAATATTAAAATATATTTTTTTTTATCTATACTCCAGCTCAGAATTATCCATTTTGACTCAAAAATTGGCCTAAGAAAATAGTGTTAATAACATGCAGATACTTTTAAAGTTTTTAACTGTAAGCATGACCCGGAGAGGATTTAATGAATAATGAAAGGAAGTGGCTTAATTTAAGATAAAATAGTAGATTGAAAGTTGCTATTTTATCATGTTTTTTGTCGGCCGTCACTGCACAAAATGTGCCAGATCTTCCGATTTTCTCGGCCGACCACAGTTCGAGGGTTATTTAACATTCCTTTCTGCAATTGTCTTTTTTCATGTTATAAGTATAAGGGTTTGCATGGAAAAAAACAGGTCACTTTTTATCACTTGGTTTTACATATTACCAAGATTTTAAATAGCAAATACCACAGAAGTGTATCATTTTTAAACATTCAATCTGATTACTTCTACAACAGTATAAATAATGATTTTTGATACTAAGCGTCATAATTACGAAGTACTCTTGCCTAAAAAAAAAAAAATTCCGAAATTGTCACCTAACAAAATTATCTTAACGATTCCAAGTACATGAATCAAATAGGTAAAATACTATTTGGTCACTTAAGGGGAGGTGCGGGTCAAAATTTAAGGATTTCTAGTTTTCGATTTATTTGGTTTCTAAAGCCATTTTTTAATATAAATCATATTAAAAATGTTGTGATATTAGATTTGAACATATTTTAAAATATTATTTTATTAACCCTATAAGGGGGTGTAAAGCCGTATTTTGAACAAAGATACTAAATACAGTACTTTTACGGTCTCCATTCAAGTACTTGAAATCACCCAACCCTATCGAAGGTGGTATCAGTTGAAAGCTGGATTTCTCTAGATTTAGATGAATATAAATTCCCGACCAATCAAAATTTACCCAATCTTGCATTTGTTGATTCACTTTCAAAAAATGACACTTTCTTGACCTACTTATGGGGTTTCCGCATTTCGTATGCATAACCCTTGACCTTTCAATAAACCAAGGATTTTGATTGGTTATTGCTGTGGAAATTACTTTAGACTACTACCGTTTCTACGTAAACAATATCATATTCCACAAACAATAGCAACGAAGATCGTTATTTATTTTGTAGAAAAAATGTTCAGATAAACTATTTTCATATAATAAAATTCAGAGTTTTGTGCTATAGCACAATGCTATTATATTAACACGAAAACTACTTTCTAATCGATCACTTTAGCGTGAAATACGTAAATATGAAGGTGGGTCTTGTATTCTCATCACTCGGACTCGGTCTCAAACTCAAACTAACTACAACTTATAATAATATAAGTCTAAAGCGCCTTAGTGCTCGTCCATTCCAATAGTAATAATAAGAACATATAACGTTCATGTAATAAAAGCAAAATTAATAGCTACTGTCTACTGTGCTTAATTTTACCCAAATAATTTTTAAATATTCTATGAGCTAGCGTATTTTTGTCACTAGAACTAGTAATAGCAATAATAGTAATAGTATTAGTATTTACTAGAGATAATAAGACTAAGACAAGATATGCATTGGACAGATTTAATAATCAATAAATAAAACTAGACCTAGATTGCTATTTAACTTTAACCCGTGCTCTTGCTAGGATACATCTGTAGATAGTACATAAAAGATAACCCTGACAAAAAAAAAAGTTTATTTCTCTCCAACACAGGCCCAAACCCAAGCACTTTCAATTTGAAAGCTATTTATTGTGAATTCAATTCAATTTTATTGAAGTCAAAGTGTATAAATCTTAGTATTCCAAGTGTTAAAAAATAACTTAAGATCTACATTTATGTCTGCAATGAAAATTCAGCTTTGGGATTGAGACTATAAAGTAATTTTGAACTAAAAATGAAATAACTGCACGAAGCAGCAAAAATTACAGGTGGAGAGTAATTGTAAAATACTTTGAAGGGACACTAAGGAAAAGATTAGAGGAGCTAGAAAGTAATGTGTAAGATCGAGCTTAAGCTACTCAATCATTTTATTTACAGTAATTATACAAAATAAAACTTTAATTGAATAATTTCTAGAAATTTTGTCGTTTTTTCAGTTTTCTCGCTTTCGATGTTAGTGATCACTTAAACCCTTATAACTTTTTAATTAATTGAGCAAATTACTCCAAATTTTTTCTATGTGATCTTTAGACACAAATAAAGATTTGAATAACCTAACTTTTTGATAACTGCCTTACAAAAGAAAATACAGATAAAAATATATCCCATAATTTTGACCTAAAAAATGGAGACCATTTTTGTGAATTTTTATTTTCTAAACTAGAGCATCTATAGAAAAGTCCCATTATTCAAAGTTTTATAACATGATAAATTATCTATATTTTAACTTTGAAAGCAATAACTATTAATTTAAAAAAGCCTTAGCGTTTTGAAATTTACCCTAAAAACAAAATGGCGGATGTTTATTTCAGTTTCCATGGAAACCAAAAAGTTTTTTGAAAAAAAAAAATGAGTGTAATTTATATCTATTGTTATACCCTATAAGAATATTTTATTTAAAATCACTCAGAATGTTATATACAAATTTTAGAATTTTGACCAGCACCTCCCCTTAAATAGTTTATAAGTTTTTCCGTATATAGTGAGTCCGTATCTCACTGAATAGGCTTTTTGCGCATTATGACTTTTCCCCTTCATTAAAACTGAGAAACCAAATTTGAAAACTAAACTCGCAAATCCAGAAATTCCGAGGAAAAAAACTCGAGAATCCGGAAAGAGCAAAATCAAAAACTCGCGAATCCGGAAAATAAAAGTATTTAGCTTCACGAATCCGGAATAAACCGGAACGGTGGCACCCCTGGAAGCCTTATCACATTAACCCTTTACTGGGCGTACCGGCCAAAACAGCCAAAAACGGCCAGTACTACCAGCAGTCAAAATCTTGCTTTTTTTTTTAATCGCGAGACTTCCGGTACGTGATTTCCAGTTTCCTTTGTTGTGGATAGATTGCACTACATTTCCACACATGCTTTCTTTGTTGTGTTCATTTTTTAGATTGTTGTCAATTTTTTTTTTTTGAGTGTTCAAAATTGATGGTTTGGATTCTTGAAAGGATAAAGTGGAGTTCATAGGCTTAAATTTAACAGAAATTGAGTTGAGAAAAATGTACTTTGAGTTGGATGAAAAGATCGATAGTGACATTAGTGTTAGTATAATGAATACATCCAATCTTTCAGTTAGACCGGAAATTTTTGCTTTTTAATAGTGTCAGTAGTGCTTGTTTGGACTTCTTAAAAACATTATTGGAAATTATTTTTTGGGGAGGATATAGATTTAAAAAAACAAGACCTGACAAGGATAAAAAGATAAATAATCAAAATAGAATTCATTTTTGTTTATTGTGCATTTTATTTCATTTAAATATTTGTACTTATACCTAAGATATGGTGTTTTAACCGACGTACCCCTAAATATCTCTAAAATTGTAAAAAAATCTTGCCCGTTTGAAAATCCGTAAATCTCTGCCCAGTAAAGGGTTAAGATTTAAACACTGGGTTTATAAATTTGCAAGCATACAAAACTAGCCACTCTGGGGTGCTCTTAAGGCTACTGATTAGTCTATTTACCTGGTTGAGGCTCAATATACTCTTGAGGAGAAGGCTCCACAGCCGCAGCAGGTTTAGCCTCCACTTTCTGCTCATAAACCTTATGTTCTATCTCAGCAACTGGCACCTCTTCAACACGACTGCTCTCCCTCTCAACTGGGAGCACTATTTCTCCATCTTGTTTTGGAGGCTGAGGAGGAGCTTGAACATGAACTGGTGTAGGCTCAGGTGCTTTAAGTGTTTCTACCTCAAGAGTCGGGCCATTACTAAAACAAGATTTTCAACAAGTATATGGAAAAAAATGCACAAGCTTTATTGAACTTAAAAATATTTGTTCTAGCTGGCATAAACTATCTCTCCAAAATTATTTTCCTCAGGACAGAATTATCCATTCTACCATGCTATCATTAAGTATGAATAACTTTTCATCAGTTGATATATATGGTACTGAATTGAAGGATAAGATTTTACGGACAATACTGTTTATTATCAAAACCTGATTCATTCAAAGTTACAAAAATGTTAATTTTATCCAAAATCTAAGAAAAGGTGCGTTTTATTCATATTAATAATACACAGAAATTCTGTATGATATATGAAACACATTCAAACAAATTCCTACATTTTTTTATTAACGTGAAATCATTCTAGATTAAATTAAATAGCTAATAAAAGAAAAGAATCCATCGACGATGCCATCGGATTCCGACAAAAAGTCCTTTTAAAATCGACAACTGAAGCCTTGATCCGGAGAAAAAGAGTTAAGAAGTTGCAATATAAAAGAAACCCTGAAACAATGAAATGTCCAATTGGTCAAATGTGTTTATGAATTACATTTACATCAAACGGGCTACCAAGTTTAATTTTACTGGCATGCAATTAAAATTAACAAACCTTAAAGGCACCTGGTCATAGTATGGCGAGGAAACTTCTGGGCTTGGAGGGTCTTGATCTTGACCATTTTCAATTACTTCTTCTCTTGGGTCTGTAACAAACCCTAAAATTTAAAAATGATATAGATTTTTATGCAAATGAAAAATAGTAAATAAGTTATTTGTTGGGCTGCAATAGCGTGCGAAGACAGTGGAACCTGCAACAAATGTATGGAAAATAATAATAAATAAAGCTTCATAAGGTTATGAAAAAAATAAACCAATGGTTTAGTCTTTATGGATTTACAGTAGCGGAATAATCATAGCACAATTAAGGTCTAAGATAAAGAGTAAAATCAATGAATATAAATGAGTAGCCATTGAGAAAAAGCATACTAGGCCAGGGTTAGTGCCTCCTACTAAATGTTTGCCTACTCATTCCCACAAATGAAATTCATGAAAAGCAATGACAGTGGTATAACATCCTCTGTTACTATACAGCTGCAAGGTTGCCAGTAGGCATCGACAAATAGGTGTGAACAATGCTCTCTAAAAATAGTATCTTTCATACAAATATTTATTAAATAAAACAATAACACGTAAACTACTGTTATTTCAAACTTTCAAAATGACACTTACTATCACCCTCTTCCACCTCACCCTCTTCATCATGAAAAACTTCATCCTGGTATCGAAAGATGTCATTATGCACATAAAACTTTTTTGGGGTCTGTGGTACCAAAACAAATGTCTGCATGAATCTTCTCATTGGTTCACCATTATTGCTGAGTTCCCCAGTTACTTGCACAACAACTGAATCTTCCACAGTAGCCTGAGCATCGACCTGGCGGATCTTGGCATGACAGTCATTGAAGTTCAGTGAAACTATTTTTTTGTGGATTGCCTGGCAGATTAAAAAAATTTATAAAATACAAAATGGCAAGTAAGGATTCATATTTCATGCCCATCAAATCCAATATTCAAAACTTGTTTCATATCAGTGTATTACCCAAGGAGCATTTTCTGGCCTGACAAATCTTTAAACCATTTAATTTCAATTATTTAACTCTTAATAAGTTAAAGTGCGATAATGCCCACCTAGCCTCTTTTACCAAAGCGCACCTCCATAGAACTCTCTATAGAAACAAAATTACGGAAAATAAAGAATGTTTCAGTGCATGAAAGATGATGTATTCGATTTCCAGCAATGGCAGCCGTTTCCGTCCCTAGTGCTATCGCTTGATGCGGAAAGTTTTTTGGTGGTTTTTTAAGTGTTTTTGAAGATGTGATTTTGCTATACTTTATAATAGTACTAAATTACATGTAAAAATATTTTAAAACTCAAGATGGTCTTTTGGATACGTAAAATAACCATTCTTATCCTAAAAGATGAAGTCAGTAAGACTTCAGCAATTCTTTTAAATTTCACAACCAGTTGATCGCTATTCGGGGAAATTCCTATAGGAATTGAGCGTTAACACTAGCGAGGGAAATGGCCGCCATAGCAGGAAGACAAACATGTCATCTTTCACGCACTGAAGAGTAATTATTTTACAGTGATTTCATTTCTAAAGAGAGATCCACCGAGGTGCACTTTGACACATAAAGAGTTAATTTGTCTGACAGGGTTATTTTAATTCTCTTGAGTTCACTGACCTCAAAAACAAATGGTCTTAACAACATTAGTTTATTGTACTTACCTCTTGACCTATAACAGGTGGCTGCTCGTTTCCAGCTTTCTCAACTCCCCCATGGACAAATGCTGAATTATTGCTGTAAAACCTATGATCATAAAAAAAACATCTAAAGGCTATGTTCAATATTGCCTCATTAAAGTTATCTGAATAATTTCAATGCCAAGAACGTTAGGGGTGTGCCGGATCCGTTTTTTTTCAACCGGATCCGGTTCCGGATTTTCTTATGCGAAATCCGCCGGATACGGATTCCATATTATTCTGGATTCCGAATTTTTTGGCTGTTTCTATTTATATTAATTATAGTCTGTGTCTCATTAAGTCAAAGAAAGCTATAAAAGCATATGACCCCGTGACCTATCGGCATTTTCTGATCACCGGTTTATAGTCTGTTTCAGGCATTCAAAAAACTTATCGGCGCATGCCGCTTAGTGAAGTGCATGTACCTATATTACAATAGGTATTTGAAAGACGTAGCAAATATACCGGGTGATTAATCGGCCCACAAATTTGAGTTTGGTCTTTTAGTGACAGTTTTCATGCTAGTCAAAGGCATTTGAATATCACATTAATACTAGTACGGCGAGTGTGGCTCAAACCCTATTTGAACAGAAAAAACGGGGAGGGGAAACGTGTGCGCCGCAAAATTCAATTATTCTGGCGAGTTGGCGATAGAAAAATAATGTTTTTTAAAAATAAATTCCATTTTATCATCATTGTTTACTCCGTAGCTTTATAATTTTATTAATAATTTTAAAGCGCGATTTGACTGAGCTGACCGGCATCACACACAAGAGAGGTAAAAATGACGTCACAACGGACGGGGCGAGGCGTTGGTTTTTTAAACTAATGAAAAATGCCTCGCTAACTTTAACGAGAGATTGAACTGGTACTCATATTTAGACCGGTGAACTACGAGTCCTCAAAATAAAATATTTAAAAAAGACAATTAACCATCACAGTTAGCCGGTCCTAAAAAACAAGCGGTCTTAACAACTAACAACCTTAGTATAAACTTCACTTCAATTTCAAGCATTCAATGTGGCGAAATATTTTGTAACAGCTGAGCGCCGCGGCTACGTCATACAGTCGTTTAAACCAAAGAGCGTTAGGTAACCAAGTGGTAACCGACCAGCCAATCAGAGATGGCGCAATGTCCCTAAAAGTATTCATAGATAGGCTAGGTCAGCACAGGCCTGCTGGCTTGACACAATTTGATGATCGTCTGCCGTGCTCGGTAAGGTGGCGGGCTGGCGGCCAGGCGCTTGGGCAGTATAGTTGCTTATTATTTCTGTTACAACGTCATTGGTGATTGCAGTTAAGATGACGTCACGAATAATAATTACTCATCCCCGCACTATCATGTATGGGATTGGGCCAATTGGCCACTATTAGCGGTGTTGACTCTAGCCTCTGGTATGTTCGGAATATTAAACATTAAACAAGCTCAACGCTCGAAACAATCGATTAATGTATCGTGATCGTGTGGAATTCGGGAAAGAGAATTACTTTTATTTCAGATTATGATCCGGTGAGTCACAAAATCTGGCAAATTCCGAAATTCGGTACATTCCGGATACATGTAAATCCGGCGGAACCGGATTCCGGCACACCCCTAAAGAACGTGAGTGAGATTAATTTTAATTTAACTTGAGTAATTCGATGAATCTCATTCACGAATTTGAAATTATTTTACACATGGCTTGTTGGATGCTAAAATTAGCTACATGTTATAAGCTCAGACAATTATAAACACATTTTAAAAATCTGTCATACAGAACTGGTCTGCGATACAAATACAGTTGTACCTTGCTGAACTCTTGGCGGGTTAACTCTTAATGTGCCATAAGGTTTTCGGAAAACTTCCGCCTCAGTACAGTAAGAATTTCCAGAATTGCGATCAACCGGTTATGAAATTTTAAAAATTGCGTAAAATCCATTTTTATTATTACGGTCATACTGATGTCATCTTTTAGAATAAGAAGGGTTATTTTTATGTATCCAAAAGACCGTTTTGAGTTTAAAACTATTTTTACCTGTAGTTTAGTACTATTATTTTAGTAATAAAGTATAGCAAAATCGCATCTTCGAAAAAAAACATGTAAAAACTTCCAAAAAACATCTCGAATCGAGCAATAACACTAGCGAGGGAGACAACCGTCATTGCCGGAATTCGAAAACATCGTTCATCCCGCACTGAATAGTTTTTATTTTCTGTAATTTCGTTTCTAAAGAGAGTTCTATCGAGTCGCGCATTACCGCTCTTTGGTAATTAACGGTAAACCGCGTATTACCGCGCTTTGGTACATTAAGAGTTTAAAATTGAAGAACAAATATACGTGATTGCATTTTTTTTCTTCCATTTTTAACCCACTAACTGAGGTGAGCTATTCAGGGTCAGATAGCAAATTCCAATCTAAATTTTTAATAGTGATATGGCAGCTATCATTTATTAATTAACACAACTTCAAGATTGTTGTTCATAACTTTAGAGAGAGTCCTATAGCAATTTTTATTCTCCCAGTAATGAACAACACTAACATAAGATTACTAAACTTGCATTCAAGGGTCTATTTTCATTTGAAACCCAACAATACATTTATTTTTATTGATAGATAAATTGGCTACCACATTTGAAATTATTTAAGCTAAATCCATAAAAGGCTAATAAAAGATCCCATGCTTTGCATGTTTCTTCCTCAGTTCATCGGTTTACTGAGCTAAATTCATCGGTTTACTGAACTAAACTTGTTACTACCTTCTTTTATTTGTCCAAACGTGAGATTTACATATTTTTTTAACCTCAAGCTTATACCGTATTTGATATTTGAAGCTACCTTAGGAAAGTTGAATGAGGGTGACTGCATTTTTTTTTACATCTTTTGTAGAAAGACCATTATTAAAGAAACAGATTTTTAATTTGATTAGCTTTAGCATTGTTCTTAGTTTTTTTATCTGTTCCACTGGGAGGAAAGAGACTGATTAGACTGATTTTGTTGTACAAATCACAAATGAAGAAAATCGCAAAAAAATGCTACATCTTATAACTACAGTCGAACTCACTTACCTCGAGCTCGGTTAACTCGGCCACCCTATTATGTCGACGTTTTCTATTGGAACCGCCAAATTCTCTCTTTGTCTTAGCATTTTCTCGTAGTTTAATTCGATTTTTTTAAGTCGCCGAAACCTCATAACACAAGCACAAAAAAGGGTCAAATTTGCCACTTAACATTGGTTATCTCGATCCCCATGACCAATCGCCAGCTTTTGAAAAAGTTAGCTATGATTTTTTTATAATAATAATAATAATAATAAAAATAAAATGATGATTTATATAGCGCAGTATCCCAGCAAGGAGCCAGGCTCACAGCGCTTTACATGGAAACAAAAATACATATATAAATAAAAAGAAACATTCATAGCATATTAACTACATAAATAACAATACGGTATACTCAATACATCAGCTACGCTAATCAATTACAGAAATGTGGTTTTATTATTTTTGAAAATAAATTTTAAAAAGATGTGTCTTAAGTGCAGTCTTAAATGACTTAGCAGTTGAAATGCTACGGATGTGTAATGGAAGAGAATTCCATTGTTTGGCTGCACAAAAGGAGAATGACATTTCGCCAAATGTTTTAGTTCTTATCTTAGGAACACGGAGAATGCGTGTATCCGCAGAGGAGCGTAGCTGACGACTTGGTGAGTAGACTGACAAAAGTTCAGTAACCAAGGAAGGGACCAAGTTTCTGCCTCACCAGGGTCTGCTGGTGACGTCACAGCCCACTTGCGTTTTGCTCTCAGCGCTGTGTTGCTTCTGGTACTATGGCAATCGCCGGCTTTTGAAAATAGGCTGCTTACTGTAAACAAGGCTCCCCAGATTTTAAAATATATAATATAACAGACTACAGACAGTTTACCCACCCCCACTCTCAATCTCCCACACCATTGTTGTTGGTTAGTCCTACTAGCATCAAGTTACCGAAGGAATTCTAAGTCCATTGTAAGCTGAGGGGATCGTATGGAATAATAAAATGTACCGTGTGCAGACTTGTCATTGGCAACCATTCATCCTTCAACCTCATTTTGACTACATGTATTACATGTACTGTACTACTGCTTTGTTCTCATTGTTTCATTCATAAGAAGTGGCCGTGTGCAAAAGCCATTTAACTATTGGTTAGAATTAATTAAAATATGTCAAAGTTGAAGGTTCAAAAGTTCAAAAGGAGTACCTAATTTATTTGTGTACGTTTATATAGAGAAGAGTTCGCTTTGTCATGAGTCATATATAGGTCACGATATACCATTCTGAGTCCATTGTAAGCTGAGGGGACGGACCCAAAGAAGATGATTAGGAAGAGAATGGTTCGGGGACAATGAGGGGATGTGTAGGTTACTTATTTGTGTAGCTTGTAAGGAAAATCAAGCAAGTGGCTTCGAAGGCACAGTATCGCTCAATCTGGGAATCACCGCAAAACGGCGTTATATTTAAACTTAAACAGTCTTTAAAAACGAACGGTCTTAACAACCTTAAGAAAGAGTGAAGAAATAGGGTCCCGATATTCCGATACGATTCTGATTAATCGTCCCATCACTAAATAACGCACAATACGTACATAAAGAAATTTCAAGCGCATGTTAATATTTTGCCGCCATATTGGTTTTCGCTTTAACTCGATCATCGGTTATGTCGATGCCATTTTTCATACCCCAAAGCCGTCGACTTAAGAGGTTTCGACTGTATTTGTATTTATATAAATCATGTAATAAATATGAATCCAACGCTCTTAATTTTATTTAAAAAATTGTTAAAATTAAAACTTTTGAAATTTAATTTCAATCATCCAAATTTTAATTAAACGAAACTTGAAAATGTGTATTTGTTCATCCAGATTTCAGCTTCAGTTGTTTTTTTTTTTCAAATTCATCTGCTAAACTATCTTCTTACTATTGCTCTCTTTGGATTTCACCACAGCAAAGTTTTTATTATTCTTTGAATGCCTTTTATTTGTGTAAAATTTGTTCGTTGAATAAGGCTCTTTGCTGAAACTTCACCGTTTTGTTACTTCCTGTCTCACCATACCCTATTTACATGTTATCCATCTACTAATCTATAAGCCCAATTGCAGTCTCACGTTTTGTTCATGATTAAAAATATGGATGCCAACAATACATTCACTAAAGAATACTCCGTCATTTCTATCAACTTTTACTGGGTCTTCTTAAGCAGTTCTTATGAGCAGGTCACAAAATTGCTTTATAACCAACTAATGTCCAGCTGGGGATGATAGGCTGACAGCCAATTTGATATTTAGGAAACTTGAACAAGAAGCACATCAATACCATGGAAAAATTTGTTTTGAAATTTGACTCAATGCTTGTAAGAAGAGTATATTTACCTGTGAAGATGAAGAGGTGCTTCATGCAGCATAGTGTAATATTGCCGAACGAATTCCCGGCCAACTTCCTGGGGTCCAGGAGTTTCCATTACCATTGTTCTGAGAATTATAATAATTTTATACAGGTAAAGGAAATTGAATTAAAATACTGTATATACTTGTAAAGCCGACCTTTTTGGGACAAAATCTAGGGGGAAAAGTTGGGGGGGGGGGGGGGG
>MUZC01001703.1:247564-258310 GCA_002072015.1 Radix auricularia
GGGGGTGTCAGCTTACAAGCAGGTCATATGTGATTTCTGCATGTACAGTGAATATCTGTGTTATTGTAGATATCAAGGTCCTTTTCTACAGTCTACAAGATTCAACTGCTCTATTAGAAGCTTTAATATATTATTAAACATCTGCACCTATCTTATACCATATTTTATCATTTTATTTTTTTAGTGAATGTTTCAATAAATTGTTTTACAAATTTTAATGTTTGCGCTTTTGACACTTTACAAAGAATTTATTTCTTTGTAAACTGACTTTAATATTACTAGGTACTTCGATACTCGTTCGCGCATCTTTCTGCGCATGTCGTAAATTCACGCAAAAACTGTCATGGCGTCTTTTGTTATGATTTTGCGGTTATAGCGTTACTTTTGCGTTCTACGTCACATTTTTCAAAATAGAGAACTCTTCTTCATTAGTGACGTTTACCGCATAGTTGCTTAGTATTTTGATGCTATTTTTACCGCGAATTCGATCTCGGCACCGGCACACTATAAATCTATTGCAAAGGGTATGAAATAAACGTTAAAATAAACTTTATCTTAACGGATGGTAGGTTAAATATTCCCCATTTTGATTTTATTTTAAAACCTGAATAACTTTATTTCTTTAAAATTGGTTTTAGCTGAAAAAAGTTATGACTCCCCAAACTGTCTTGAAGATGGAAATAGGAACAATATCCCGAGTGATCCCCCTTTCAAAATAAAAACGGGGTTGTCGGAAATGTCTTTTTTAAATCAATTTATCCTAAATACAATTTAATGTTTAAATATAATTATATATTGAACTGATTAGAATTGATTGCAGTTACTAATAGGTTTAGTAAGTTTAATGATATTGAATAGAATAGTAACACCAAAGATTATATTTTAACTTGATTTTTCTGAGTAATGAGTTATTTCAATTACCGTTTATTATTTATTATACTATACTATTAGTATTAGTACTATTACTAATACTTTAAACTATTACAATTAATTATTAGTAATATTAAAGTGAATTTACAAAGATATACAGTTCCAATTAACATTAGACCCTAATACAGTACTATTAGTTTTCTAGTATAAAAATCTTATAGTATAGTATCAGTGGATAGTATTTAGTATTAGTATTTCAAGGCATTTGGGTTGCTTTAATTACATTTGCATAGTAGATTATTATGTTGTATACCATTAAAATTTTAAGAATATAATTAAAAGTTTTGTATAATATAATGCTAGTTCCACACTGCTACTTACCTTAGAATTAATAGTAATAATGGTGATGTAATACTTTTATTTAAAATTTAATTTTTTTGTTAAATCTCACCATCTTGTTTTCACAAAGATGAGGACATAGACATTTGACAAACATTAAAACTAAAGTAATCAAAATAAATAAATCTAAATAACATTACCAAGTAAAATAGGCATAGGAATAGTTACAGAGATAAAAAATAATATTCCATTGCAGAACTCGGAATATCTTCAATTGCCAAATATTTAATGAGAATTTGCATACAATAATAATACAAGTTATTTACTCAGAAATTGACAGGCAAAATGTTCTTATTATCATTTAATGCTTTAATGAAATGAGTTACTAAAATCTTCACATACTTTTTTAATTTAATTTAAATTTTTGAAATTTAAAATTTCAGTAATCCTGCATCAAAGGATTATTTCCACAAATAATTTATTGTAACTTGCATTCAGTTTTATTTTAATAGTCAAATACTTACCATTCAAACATTTAATTATATTTATTGAATAAAATTTACAATTTAACTAATTAAAATACATTAGGCATGCAACTGTTTGTACTGATTTGAATTTCTATATATAAAAAACAATTTTCACCCTTGATTTTCTTCAACAAGCCTTCAAATATATTTTTACAAAATTCAAAATCTTGATATAATTTAAACATTCCTTCTTCATTGTTTTTTAAATTGGATTGTGAATGTCTCCTGAAAATTTGATAACAATATCTCTAATATTAAAAAAGTTATGAGGGAAATAGTACAGAATTTTGAAATTTGGGACACAAGTTTTTTAATAAATTATATAGGTTAAATAAGGGGCCAAAAAAATCGACAAAAAAATTCATAACTCCACTTCTATAAAAGATAGAAAGACAAAACAAGTGTTTTTGAAAAGGTCTTAGCAAGCCCTTTAAAATATTATTGAAGCCTATTGGTCTACATTTAAATTTTCTGTCAAAGTACCTAATATTACTATTACTAGTAATTAATAATAATAGTTAACTCTTAAAGTGCCATAAGGTTTTTGGAAAACTTCCGCCTCAGTCCCGTAAGGATTTCCCGTATTACGATCAACCGGTTATGAAATTAAAAAATTTGCTTAAAATCCATTTATAATATTATTGTCATACTGACTTCATTTTTAAGGCTAAGAATGGCTATTTTACGCATCCAAAAGACCGTACTGAGTTTGAAACAATATTTACCTGTAGTTTAGTACTATTATTTTAGTAATAAAGTATAACAAAAACGTATCTTTGAAAAAAAAACCCGTTAAAACTACCGAAAAACATCTCGAATCGAGCGATAACACTAGTGCCGGCATCGGCCGCCATTGCCGGAAGTCAAATACATAGTGTTTCAAGCATTGAAGAGTTTTTACTTTCCGAGATCTCATTTCTAACGAGATTTGTATCTAGGGACGCATTACGACGCTTTAGGGATAGCGGGAAGAGATGCATTACGACGCTTTGCGACTTTAAGAGTTAATAATAGTATTATTAGTATTATATAGCAACCATTACCTACTTAAGTAACCAGTCTAATGACATTAGTAATGTTAATAATAGTATAGCAACTATTATTTAAGTATAGTAGTAGTAGTACTACTAGTACTAGTCGTAACTAGTATTAGTAGTGAAGTAGTTCTAGTATAAGTCATTAAAATATAACCTACTTTTTATTAATTTTGTGTCTTTAACCAAAATATTTAATATTATCACTCAATTCTTGTAACAACTCTAAGTATACATTGCCATTGCAATATATAATTATATTTATTAATTTTTGCATAAATTGATAGTATTGATAGGCAAGTCCATTTCCGACAACCCACGCTTTTGTTTATGAAGGGAGGTGACTTATGAAGCACTACTGTACCAAGCATAACTCTCGAGTACCAACACCAATTTTAACGAAATTAAGTTATGTCCCAGGATTACATCTAGACCTCAAAATCTTAGCCCTAATGATTAATTTTTTTATTGGTTTTCTTTCACATGGTTTTGTTAAAATGTATAGCACCATCGCCGATTAAAAATACGAAATCACTTCGAAAATGATATCGATATGTTGGAAAAACCTAGCTGTATTCGTCCATGATGACTAAGTGTGCTTTTTTAAAGAATACTGTGACGTAAAACGCGAACTACCGATGTGGCCGAAATACCAATCATAAAATCGCCATGACATTTTTGCGTGAATTTACAACATGCGCAGAAATGAAAGATCCGCGAACGAGTATCGAAGTACCTAATGCCTAATATCAGAATTCACTTACACTCAGACCTGAAAACGAAATGATAGGTACTTTGACAGAAAAATTAAATGTTGTCCAATAGGCTCAAATTATATATCATTTTAAAGGGCTTGCCAAGACCTTTTCAAAACCACTTGAATTGTCTTTCTATCTTTTATAGAAGTGGAGTTATGATTTTTTTTGCCCCTTATATAACCTATATAATTAACTTTGAAAACTTGTGACCGGATTTTCACATTCTCTCACACTGAGACACATAACTTTTTTGTTTGCAAAGATAACTGCACCAAACTCTCAGGAAACATTCTTAATGCAATATACAACACAATTAGCAACAAAGGTTCCAGATAGCTGCACACCATTTTATTTTATAAATTTTTATATACCACAAGGGTACAAAAAATACTTCAAAAAAAAATATTTAAAAAATTATTATAAAGGCAATTTAAGAATCACCGTAACAAATATAATTATAATAATGCTTATATCAATCATTCCAATGGCAGCTTGAAAGAAAACCTGCAAAAAAAAAGAGTAAAATAATTATTAACAATTTTTTAAAACAAAAATCAAAGATTTTTACAATGAAAAATAAAGGCATATTTTTACAATATAAACACAAAACATAATATTAATTAACTATTATTTATTCTTTGCATTGATTCACATCTTCAATGAGAAAGAAGATGGAAAGCTAATGAAAATAAAAAAATAATAATAAATTCATAATTTACTCTGACATTTAGCCATACCTAACGTTTAAAAATAGGCCTTCAGTGCTGACTTCTTGCGTCTACTCTATCTAAGCAACCCTCACTGTCTTCCTCTGGATGGTCTGAGTCCTTGTACACATCAGCTATCTCTAAAGTCTGTTGAATAATCTGTGGTATTTGTGGACGAATAATTTCATTATGTATNCCTAAATGTAATAGAAAAATAAATATGAAAAGATTCTCTTGTGAGGCCCCCACTAATGATGAGACTAATCGGAGGTCCAAGGCGGCTGCCTAGTTTGCCTATGCCTAAAGCCAGCCTTGGCTAGAGAAATGTCAGAAGAGCTGAATGGCTCCATCATTTTCTTCCTTTGGACTGGTGTCCTTGCAGTTGCAGGCTGAAACTGAAAGAAAAAAAATACTTTTAGTTTTATTTATAATTTAATATAATTTAAAAATATTTTTCCATTATAATTTTTATATTGATAACATTAACATTGTTCATTGCAATATAATTTAAGATAAATGAGTTAAATACAATAAGTTGAGGTAAGTAACAAATTTTATTTAATTAATGACGTTGTTATTATTATTGTTTATCATAACAATTTTTCTATTATGATTATCAAATATATATTGGTGGTAGTAGTAGATATTAATTATTATTGCTATAGTCTTTAGTAAAGGCTGTTGTCATACATTAATATATAACATAATAAATATGTATTTAAGTAACAATTTATCATTTTAAAAAACAAAATAATGGAAACGAGGAATATTAATACTATTTCTATTTATAGTAACAGTGTTTATTTATTTTGATTTCATCGGTTTATTTTCATTCATCTTATATCATTATTGACTTATCTAAAGTATTATAGTAATTTCTACATTAATTTATTTTAAATGTCATTGTTTTAATTGTATATTTTCGGATGATCAAAGATTGCAAATATGCTTAAGTTATTGTTATTAGTACTTTTTCTTATAATACCATCCCGCCGGTGAACAAGAAAAAATCGGCCATTTTGTTTTTATACGGTGCCGATGTTTCGGTGAAAATTGGATAGGTCTACACAGCTAACCAGCAAAGGCTTCAGTAATCAAATCAATGATTTTCATAACAGAATACATATGTTAAATTTGCGTGAATAAGTCAGATTAACTTTTTGTAACTAAATACAACATAATTGAGAAAATAGTAGCTTACCGATAGTGAAAGAAGCACAGAAAAATATCCAGCGAACGTCACGTTGTTTAGAAAGTGAAAGCGACACCGGAAGACAATTAATTAACGTACTCGATAACAAAATTCATTTGTTTTTCGATTACAATGACGTAAAATGAGTATTTCGGGGGTCACCGGAGAGCAAATCAAAATATTCCGAAAAAGTTTTTCCGTAAATTTACGACATGCGCAGAGCGATGCGCGAACGAGTATCGAAGTGCCTAGAAATGACAGTTACAATGTCCATCTGATCTCCCTTATAATAGTTATAAAGTAATAAGAATGTAATAATGCAGGCTCTAAGCTTGAATGTAAATAAAGTAACTGTGTTATTTGTTTTGTTTAAGTTGAATTTTTTTACCAAAGTGCCTAAAATAAAGTGTTCATTTTTTTATGCCATCTACTTTATCTACACTGTTTATTTTAGAAATAGCGGGGAAACTAGTAACACAGAAGCCAGCAAAGGGAACAAAGAACATTCAACTAACAAGAATTGAATAAGTACTGATAGTGATCATTGGACCCAAAATCATTTCAAATGGCAAACGGTAATAGTACTATTATTATAGAAATTGACAAGAAATTCAAGAATGGAGAGGTTTAAAATAAAATGCAATAATTTAATAAATCAAGAATGTGATTCACAAGCAATCATTTCTAAATAAGTCGGCAAGCATGTTGTTGCAAATAAAAACTAACATGTTGTTACCACAAAATGTCGATAGCACACTTTAAATTGTAAACAGTTGGGCCTAGGCCTGTTCAGTTATGGGCCATTTAGTTGAGTGGAATTGACGAGAACTGGTTGCCAGAAGAAAGTAATTAGTCGATTCTAAAATTAAAATTATATTAGACTCTTCAGATATATTTTACCAACAATTATGAGCCAGTTAATAACATTTTACATTTAAGACAATACATTGATAAATTTTGTCATTTAGGGGGCATAAATACTCACAAAAATAAGGAATTTCTCTCCTAAAAGTTTTATCCCGTACACATGGGATGGTGCGCAGATACGGTCTAGAGAAACAACGATCTGCGCACTTGGGACTCTCGTGAACTACGTGATGAAAGCCCCATTTCTCTCTGAACATGTATTATAACATATAATGCTTACTTTTGAATATTGCAAAGCAAAGGAAAACTACTTAAATTGCTGATTAAGTTTCTTAAATGTTAAAAAATCTTATTTCATTTGATAAGTATGATCAATTTAATAATTTATAATACTAAATGTATTAAATATTAATTTCTATTTATACACGAAACGGGCCATATCCGGTGTAAAGTGTTATTTTCTAATTCTATTTATTGTTATTATTTATTTATAATGTGTATTAATTTTTTTAGTTTTTAATATAGAAAATATTATAACTTAACTTGTATTAAAATATTTTATCATTTTTTCCCATCTGTTTATAATACAATAAAACCATGCGCATGCGCGAACTCCTTAACAACAGTATCGTTATTCATCCGTCCATTCAACGGCATTCACTCCTAATAAACATATTCTCTGTAAGACCTAAGGGATGAGGGCAGGGTTTAGTACTCAGTTACAGAATAAATTTTATACAAATAAATTTTAAGTGCAAATAATATTTTAAAAGAAGAAAATCAAAATTATATAATAATGGCTATGAATATGCATATGGAGGCGCGTCGTCGCCAAATGTTCATGGAGAGGGTTTGTGAAGCAAGAAGACGAATGGCCCTTGCCCAACAACAAGACAATCAGGTGAAACTTGAACTGAAAGTGAAAGTAATGATAATGAAAAATGTTTGATGTTTTAAATTGTAAACTAATTTTTCAGAGTGGTTTTTTTTTTATTATTTGGTGGGTCATTTACTAGCATTCATAATCATAAAGTAAGTCAAATTAGTTTAATTAATTTAATTAGTAGAAGTATTATAAGAATTATGTATAATAATGATAATCTGATCTGTATAAGTATAGCTTATACTTATACTATACCTTATAGTATTAATAATTATAATTAATACTTTAATTTAAAGTTTAATCATAAATAAGTAATACTTACAATTATTACAATAAATAAATTAATTACCATTTATTTTATTATAAATTTTAATGGGTCATCGGTTTTGATAATTGACATACTTAATTTGATAAAATCATATAAGTATTATTAATAAAATTAGTAATAAAATAATTGGTTGAGGCTACACATAGCAGTTAGTAAGTACTGAGTTAGTCAATTTTATTAGCCTAATAATAACTAATAATTAGGAATTAGGAAGGTAGTACCAGAAAGAAGTATGTATTTTATTATTAATAATTAAACAAGATCAAACAAACCCACAAAGGAGACCTGAATATTTTCATTTTAAAATTTATCAGAAATTTAATGAGTTAAAATGCAAGAGTAAGAGGATAACATGCAAAAAGTAATTTGAAAATCTTTTTTGGAAATTTTATCGGTCATAGTCAAAGGGAACAAAAAGAGAGACAATGTAGGTCAACAGGTAATTGTGACAGCATTAGGGGGCCATCCATAAAGTATGCCATGCTCCAGAAGGGAGAGGGGGTGTAAAAAAGTGTGACGGTTTGTGTCAGGGGGTGTCTGGCCAATAATTTGCTACCTCAAAACCTTGCAGCTTAAACTTAAATAGAACATTTGTTAGAATGGCAAATGAAAGTCAGACTGCACACACCTTCAAACTAGGCAAGATAGCCCTAAGTTATTTTACTGTGGAGTGGCTTTCGCTTGTACTGTACTTAATAGTTTATTACGAACATTAACCTTGCTCTCTCTCTCTCTCGCTCGCCTTCATTCATAATCCAAGACACCTGAGACAAAAAAAATGTGGAAAATAACTTTAGGCATTTGTTACCCAGGTACATTACTCTTAACACAATATTCCCTGGCATGTGGCTCAACCTGTTCATAAAGATGCAAAGTACTTAGGGATGATAAAAGATGAAAAATTATATTAATGTTATAGTTAAATATACAATTCAAACTTGAGACTTAGTAAAAAAAATAAACTTTTACAAATGTTGAAAGAATATAAAACTGTATTGTTACCTTACACTGGTCAGACTTATACTAGAATATGAATCTTGTGTATGTGACCCATCTACCAAAGTAAACTTACAGACATTAAAAACATTTACAAAAAACATCCCCAAGATTCATTACTGCTGAATATTCCCAAATTACAAAAGTTAACACCATTAACAAAATAACTAAAACTAGAAACACTAGAAGATTAAAGAACAAATAGTGCAAAGTGGTAATTATTTAAAATAATACATAAGGCATTTAATTCTAACTTCAAAATAAAACACAAAAACAATGAAATATTACCATTCTTTATTAGACAGAGGGATAAAAACACCTTTCTTGTTTCCTCTCCATAGAAGAGCATCTGTAAAATTTATAAGATGAATTAACAACAGAAATAAATGACTTAAACTTAAAAGCTTAGAGAGAAATATTTAAATTTTAAAGGTGAACTTTTTACACTTGTTGTTGCTGTTTAGCCTTCTTGTCCATGAGGGGCATCCACCAATTATCGTCAATGTCTGCATATACTCCAAGTGCATAGGGCACCTAGGAGAGACCTCCAGGCATCCCTATCCTGGGTCACCTTCTCCAGGATCTTCCAGTTGAGGGCAATTCTGTTGATGTCTGCCTCCAATTCTCAGTGCCAAGTGTTTCTAGGACAGCCTCTTTTCTGCTTTCCCTGGGGGTTCCATTTCAGGGCTTGGCTTGTAATTTAGTCAGGTTTTCTTAGACCAATCCACCTCCATTGCTTCTTAAGAATCTCTTCCTCAATTGGCTCCTGCTTTGTCCGTTGCTTGTTACTTATAGTAATTGTTGTTTTTTTAAAAACTTTTTTTTGTTATATAATTTGTCACTGACGATCTACTTTTACTTTTAGGGAGGAACATCTAGCAACTTTTCTTCACAATCAGACCCAATGGTTTGCCAAGAACAAAGAATGTCTAATCAGACAAGGTGACTACAGTTCTTTAAAAATGTTGATAATTATAAGCTTCACAGAAAAAAATGTGTTCCAAAAGTACATGCATCAAGTCATCAAGCTTATGTATGATAGATAAAAATAAATGTAATGTCATTTTCTGATTAAGTCAAATAACTTGCTTTTAATTAGCTCAACAAATATTATCCATGAAGGATTTGAGTTAACACTTGATAAAGCTGACATCTCAATCTCAAAATTAGGGCTTGTATGACTTCAAGGTGAGAAGATGTTTAACATATTTTCAGAGTTCTAATCGTTAATTTCCTTTCTATGATGGAGTTTTTCTGAAATCATTCAGTATTCTATAGCTTTCCAGAAAAGTTACTTACTTCAAAGTTATTAACTCTTATGTGTTGTTGATTGGTTTTTTGAATATTTTTGTTAATGGGAATATAACGTTCTTTTGGATTTTGACAAGTTGGTTTATAATTAAAAAATTACATAACTCTTTTTTTGCTGTTGCCAACCTGTAAGATTTACCCATGCTTAGTGCAGTTTTTTGTTTAGTTAAATACAGTTTTAAATGAAGTACTTTTTACTTATTTAATTTGAGTTAGAAATATACAAAAAATAAATTATGTCTTATCCACAATGGGCAGAGAGTTTAAAATGGTTAAATGTTGAAAGCACACTGAATTCGATAGCCATCTTAAACAGACATGACCATATATTATTTCATTAAGTAAAATACAGAAATGTCTTACTTTTACCACAGCTTGCATAATAACCTAAAGAATTATGTGGACCATTACAGTTATAATCTTTATCTCCATTCTTTTTAACAAATGGCTTCTATGCAGTGGAAAAAAAATATATTTCCATGAATAGCACTTGTTTTGTATTAACTATTATTATAATCTACACCCGGTTATATTTATTATTACTTATTTATCATCTGTTCAACTCAAATCAAAGATATATTATTATTAAGTGTTTTTCAATTTCACAGTATGCATATATTTCCTCAGAAATAAAAATTACTTATGCTTGCCATAAAGTCATCTTTACCTATCACCCTCTTTTTGTGCTAGTGCAACTCTATTTCAACCATCTGATAATTCTCAAATCAAACTTGATTTTTATCTTTGGTCTTAATGTTCCTAAATGATCAATTAAAGTACCTTTTCTTAGGTTTGAAATCTTTGTTTTTAGCTATTTTCCCCCCTGTTTGGTTAATTCTGATATTGAAAATCATTCAGTAATTCAAGTCAATATACAAATGATTCAATAAGCTCTTTGAAAGTTTACGTTTGCCCCCCCCCCCCCCTTTTTTTT
>MUZC01001703.1:264578-312988 GCA_002072015.1 Radix auricularia
AGGGCTGCGGAAATTACCGATTAATTTCTCGATTAATCGGTAAAAATTAACGATTTAGTAGATGAAATAGTTATTAAAATTAAAAATGTTTTAATTTTTTTTCGATTTATTAATAAATAATTAATAATGTGTTGTTGTTTTTTTACATACAAACTACTCCATTTAAAAAACGGACACTAAAAGTGTACACTTTAAAATAACCTGTTTTATGGCAATGATATAATATAAAAAATCAAAATTGTTTTAAATTAATTAACTCAATAACAAAATGACATTACTTTGAACTGTTTGTATTTAAATATGTCTGCTAACAATATTGTATTTTTAAATTAAATTACATAAAATACTTCAGTTATAGGCATTTTTAAAAATGCCTTAAGAGGGCACAAAATGTGAAGGAAAACAACATTGAAAAAGCGATTATGAAGTCTTACGGGGAAAAAATCATAACTTTTAAACCATTTGGGATAAAAATATGATTTTTATGTTATTGTTAATCAACAAACAATTTCTATATCCTACAGCTGTATTAATTTAATATCTTTAAAATTAATTTGAAATGTTCATCCTAGTGCCTAAACTTTAATGCGTTATTTAACTTATTTTGACGTCATACTTCTTTATTCTTAGCTTTAACAAAATTATCAATTAATTAATCGGTCATTTTTAAAAAGTTAACGATTAAATTAAATTGAATCGATAACAGCCCTAATATATATATACAAAGTTTTAGTTTTCTTGATTACTATTACTAGCAACAATGACTTCAAGCATCACGCTCCCTCAGACTCAGACTCTCGATTTTAACGCTTTCGACCCCAGCAAACACATTCCTGTTAGTGTTAGTTATCTCTTTTTTAAAATTAATTTGCAATTAATTGATTAGTGTCCAATAAATGAAATAAAAGTGTAAACAAAATCCATACTAACTTTGTTTCTGATAAAATTCTAATTATTAATTCTTAAGTTGGTGATGTTTCTCAAATTCCCTGGGAACTACCCAAATTATGTATCTCTGTAGTAAAGGGTCGGGAAACGATGGCTCGCTCATCGCTGGCTGCAGCTGGCTCTCAGACAAATGTTCGATTAAAAGAAAAACAACAACGTTTCATCAAACTCCTGTGATCTACATATTAATTGCATATAAAACAGCATAAAAATGTTATTAAAAGTATAAAGTAATTCAGTGACATAATTATTGTAGTTTCGAGAGTTGAAATTATTCACAATGTACACATTTACTTTAATTATTAGTTTTAAATATAATTTATGGCTCTCACAGAATTACTTTTAAAAATATGTGGCATTTATGGCTCTCTCAGACAAAAAGTTTCCTGACCCCTGGTCTACAGTGTACTTGAAAACCCGGACTACACATATTCTTTTTTCTTTTTTTTGTAAAGTAGATGTAAAATAGAGAAAATGGTCTAATATTGAGTTTTATAACCACTTTTTATATTCATTATTCTTAACAATTTAAATTTCTTATATTTATACATCTTCAAATTATCTTTTTCAAAGTAATGTGGTTTTCAGATTTGATTCTCCACCATGCCATGAAATAGTTTGTCTTTGTTGGATACTATTGATAAAATTAAAACGTACACTGACAATTCTTCACCAGATTAAAGGACGAATTGAATTGACCGATTTGTTAAGGTTCTCCTGCTTTGGTAATTTTATTTTTTAACGACCCCATTATAAATAATATCAACCATTTCCCCTTCCGTGTTCATAAAGTTTTTGTATGTTTGTTTGTTTTTTTTTAATTGTTTTTTTAGGGGGGCAGGAGCGGCGTTTGAGGGTGGCAACTGGGGCGACTGCCCCAGGCCCCGCGCTTAGGTAGGCTCCGCGTATCCTGCATGACGACATCCACAGTTCACTTTCAATTAGCAAAACGCATTATTTTGCAATATGTCTGCCAATAAATTGCATTTTAAATCACGTCGTAACCGGCACGTCATTTTTCGATAAGAATAAACCGTTGTTTATAGACCAGAGAAAATAATGAACTTGTAATAATTTAATAAAAAGGTGACACGCGGTATTAAAATTACACAATAATCAAGATATTTCATATTTTTAAATACCATAGCATACTGGTACTTAGCGATCTTTACTAGTACTCTGGCCCCGCGGGGTCATTGCTGGCACTAGGCCCCGCGCTTACCTAACGCCGCCGCTGGGGGGGGGCTACATATTTTGATTGGGTTGAGGTGGGGGTAAAGATAAAATGAGATGTCAAAATGTTTACATTTCTGTCGTTTCAAGGGGCCGTCCATAGATGACGTCACGCAATTTTGGCCGATTTTTTACATCCCCTCCCTCGTCACAAATCGGCACAAATGTGAGCTTTTAACCTTTTTGCTAGTTCTACCCGCATTTACTCACGGAGAGGTGTGGGGCATTGCACTCCGAATTCTTTCAATTCTCAACTCGGCCGCAAAAAGTTAAGCTGGCTCGCTGAGAGATGTTTATACACAAGTCATGCCTCGCACTCACAGCACAGAAAAGTTACGTTCTACAGTTACCATCATGTCTCAAATGCGCACCACTTACGCACTCACTAACATAATATACTCCAGCAATAATCACGACCTTGAAGCGGACCTCTATAAATTGTCATAGACACGTCGTCAAGCATTTTGTAAAGGAATGCTAAAATACTGTGTATGGTAAAATTATTGAACGATTCCGATAAACACCAACAACAAATCAATATTTGAAACGTTTAGCGCACGACTGTGTTGAAATTTGAAATCCCTGAGAATTAAAGAAATTAATTTCACACTCATTACATATACAAGAGACGTCAAAAATTACACAGCATTCCGCCCTACACAGCATCAATATCAGTGAATGCCAATATCGGATAAACAATGACAGAATTTTGTTTCTTTAGATTGAGTGGAGATTAACAAGATGTGTGATGTACACTTAGACGCGCATTTCACTTGGTACTGATCAATAATTTAACACCAACGACAGAGAGACATATAATTTGAAACTTATTCTGCTACATATTCTTTTGGCCTGAGACTTAGTCTCTTAAGGCCTTGGCTAATACCCGGGCAACCTGCTTCATCTGCTCACTCACGTGGGACTCTATTTGCCTCCCTAACCTCCCCGGCTATGTCTAGCGCGGGTCACGAAGTTAACAGGTGCAATGCTGTCTCAGAGGCCAGGCCATAATGACGACAGTTTGAGTTTGTTGACCTGTGCTCTGTTCGCATTTGAGTCAATAGGCTCTGATGTTTGATAATTTTAAACTAAATCGTATACATTAGGTTGCTTGTACGAAATGGTTTAGCTTACTTTTGATCAAGGCTGTATCGGATTCAATTTTTTGAAATCCGGGATTTTGCCGCATTTTAAAAATGGCCGGATTCCGGATTTGCCGGAGCCGAAATCCGGTACACCCCCTTAAGACAGGCGTGTTCAAAATCCGGCCCGCGGGCCTAATATGACCCGCGTTAACATTATGAATTGCAGGCTGGCCCGCAACCTCATCTTAATTATTCCGCTCTCGAATTTTTTTCTGCAATGACGACAAATGATGTTTAATATTTGCCAACTGAGATATTGATTTACAATAGCCGATGAAGTTAATTACAGTTATTATGTTATGTGTAGGAAATTCAATGATGTCCAAGGGCAATAACCCGCTAGTTACTTTTTGGGTTACTATTAACTAATATTTAGTGAAAGAGTCCAACATGTTAACCATTGTGTAGTTTTAAATATTAAATATTTGTGCCTCTGGGAGGGGGTGGTCACTGATTAATTTCAAGCGTTATTTAACATGGGTCAAACTTCGCTTTTTTTTTATCATCCTGTGATTGAGTGATTGTTTGAAAAATGCAATAATAAACCAGTTTCAAATTTAAAATACAATTTTTAACCATTTTTTTTACTCTTCATCAGGCAAAATGCAGCACAAATCACGACAGTTTTTTTCTGCAATTTCTCCATTTTATCATCACATTCGCCTACAACCTAATCTGGTCATCAGTAGGCACCAATGGATACGCAGAATACAGATACCTCTGACAGGCTACCACTTCACAGATTATGAACGGGAAAAGAAAAGCTTCACTTTAGGGCGTCCACAATTTTTTAACTTTGCCAAAGACTTCATAGATGAATGGGCTCATGCTGAGCGAGTATATTTGACTCTTTCCTTTTTTTGATAGAAATTTTAAACTTAATAATTTTGTTTCATTCTTTTGAGACAGAAATTCTGAAATTCTTACAATCTCTTTTAGAGTAAAAAAGTGAGGGGGGGGGGGCAGGATTATTTTGAAACTCATTAAACACAAATTTTACAATTCCTAATACATTTTCTGAATAATTGATAAAATTGTATTTTTAATTAACTTTTATTCAAAGCATCTAATTATTTTCAATTTTGGCAGATTGGCTTACGTAATTCTTTTATTCCTGCATTTTGGTGGATTGACGCAAAGACTGACAAAGAGGTCAAAATGTCATTTCAACAACTTTCAGAGAAATCTCAGCGGTAAAATATCAACACATAAACCTTACTTCAAAACAAATTGAAAGTACTCACTAATTAAAATAATTTTCATGTATGTATGTTGTGCTCTTGAAGTCAGTCAATAATCTGACTCAAATGTCAATGAGATTGTTGCAGAATGGCCTTAGAGTGAAGAATAAAGCTTACCAGACAGTTATATTACAATATATTATTGTTTTAGAGAAGTTGTGTTGTTCAAATGATGTTATTTTCACAATGAACATTTGTTTTAAACACAATGATAACACATTTTGAGTTACTTAGGTTTTGAAAATTCAGCTTTGTTAATCATAGGGGCTGGCTCAAAAATTCATTTTGGGATAAAAATTTGATATAAGCATTCCATTCAAATAAATAATCCTATTAGCATTTGTTCTGAAATGAACTTACTTTCATTTAGAGTTGCTAATGCTTTAGTTGGAGGCTGTGGTTTAAAACAACAAGAAAAGGTAATCGTTATTTTACCGAAGATACCTGAATGGTGGATCATACTTCTTGCCTGTATAAGAGCAGGTAATTTTTCATTTCTTTTTTAACGACTTTGTGTTTGATTATGTATGTCAATTTAGATAATTCTATAATTATTTTCCATAAATATGTCAAATTTCTTCATTAAGCTTAATTATTTTTAAAGATTTAACAATATGCCCGGGGACCACCATGCTCAGAGTGCATGACATCAAGCACAGATTACAGCTTTCAGAAGCCAAATGTATCATTACATACCCAGAGTTAGCACCCTTAGTGGATGAGGTGAGTATATTATTACACACCACGAGTAAGCAACCATAGTGGATGAGGTGAGTATATTATTACATACCTAGAGTTAGCACCCCTGGTAGATGAGGTGAGTATATTATTACATACCTAGAGTTAGCACCCCTAGTAGATGAGGTGAGTATATTATTACACACCATGAGTTAGCACTCCTAGTGGATGAAGTGAGTATATTAGTACACACCCAGAGTTAGCACCCCTAGTAGATGAGGTGAGTATACTATTACACACCATGAGTTAGCACCCCTAGTAGATGAGGTGAGTATATTATTACATACCTAGAGTTAGCACCCCTAGTAGATGAGGTGAGTATATTAGTACACACCCAGAGTTAGCACCCCTAGTGGATGAGGTGAGTATATTAGTACACACCCAGAGTTAGCACCTTAGCACCCCTAGTGGATGAGGTGAGTATATTAGTACACACCCAGAGTTAGCACCCCTAGTGGATGAGGTGTGTATACCTTTAAATGCATAGAGTTAGAACTCCTAGTAGATGAGGTGAGTATGCCATCGCATACCCAGAGGTTATAACTAGAGGAATCTTAAATCTCAGTGAATGAGGTAAATGAAAGCAATGTAAGATTGAATCAAGGTTTTGTTGTGTGGCCTTTCAAAACTTATTTCTTTTCAAATAGCTTCTTTGTTACTTTAATAACTTTTTCAGTATCAGTGCCATGAAATGTTTAATATAAATGGCATCAATTAAAGGTATCATATAAATAAAAATAATAATACAATGAATTGATCTTTTTGTCTTGAAGGCTGCCAAGGATACAGAACATCTAAGGAGTAAAATTGTTGTCAGTGAGGATGGGGAAGTGCGGTTGGTAACAATTTCTTTGATTTTGTTAACTATTTTAAAATATGTTACGTATCTAACTAAAAATATTCACTTAAGATTTGCCTGAAAATTGTTTAAAATGTTAAATTAAAAAGCCTTTTTACATCAGCCATTTGCTAACTTTTTATGACATTACAATAGGATTCACGTGAGCAAGCTCACATATTTTGTACCGGTTATTAAGTATTTCTTCAAATTTTTTATTTTGTTTAAAATTTACCTGAACTGAACTGAACTGAACTATCCCTTAACCCGACGCTGGGTCGTTGGGGCACCATTTTGAGCTGCGCACTAACTCATGCCAAGTGTCACGGTTCTGAGCTGCCTTCTGGGAATCGCTAAATGAAAGGCCGGTCCACTCTTTGATGTTGTCCTCCCAACTCTTCCTTGGTCTGCCTCTTTTCCTTCTTCCCTGGACTGTGCCTTGCAATATCGTCTTTGAGAGACCTCCAGATCTTGACACGTGTCCGTACCATCGTAGTTTCCTCTTTTTAATTGAGGTGAGAAGTTCCTCGTAAGGACCAATGACAGCACTTATTTTGTCGCGGACCGCTTCGTTCGTGATGTGCGCCGTGTAGGAGATGTTTAATACCTTTCGAAAACATCTCATCTCAAGCGCACTAATTCTTTTTTGGAGGTCTGTGGTGAGCGTCCATGCCTCACAACCATAAAGGAAGACTGACATCGCCAGAGTCGAATCTTTGATCTCAGGGAGAGCTTCTTGCTTTGCCAGATTTTTTTCGGTTTGCTTAGTGCTGCAGTTGTTTGGGCCGTTCTGGCAAGAATTTCTGGCTTTGAGCCTTCATCGGATATTACAGCCCCTAGATATTTGAAGGTAGGGACCTCCTCGAGTTTTTGACCATTTATCCGTATTTCACTTGTGAAATTCTTGTTTGCCGTGACCTTGGTCTTTTCTGCATTAATTTCCATGCCATAGGCCTTTGACGTCTTCTCTAGCTTTGCAAGGAATTCTTTAAGTTCGTCCTCGCTGCCAGCTAGGCCGTCTATGTCATCGGCGAAGCGTAAGTTAGTTATAATCCTTCCTCCGATGCTGACCGTTCCGACATGGTTTTCGAGCACATCAGTCATAATTCTTTCTAGGAAAAGGTTGAAGAGGATGGGGGAGAGTAAACACCCTTGTCTGACACCAACAGTGGTCTTGAACCAAGTGGTCGTTAAAACTGTTAAGTTTAAAGCAATGAAATTTATAATTTTAAAAATTGTCAATAATTTTTATAAAGTTACATTAAAGAGATTTAAATTTTTTTTCTATTGTTTTTTTTCCTGCTAAAATATATAAGTAAAAAAATATCTTTCACCAGACCTGGATGGTTGAACTATCAAAAACTTGTGGAAAAGGCTGCAGATAATTTTAATGTAAGGTTCTCAAATGTCTGATAAATTACACAAGGTTTTTTAAACACAGCTAACATTTCCTACTAAATGATATTATTATTAAATTTTTAAAACTGCTTGTCACACTCTGTTCAAGGAATTCAAAGATGAATGAATGTGAGAGTGTAACATAAAAGATGAATATTTATATATTGTTTTTATTTCCTATGCCTATTCATTATGTTATAATATGATATTTAAGTTTTACATACTAAGAGTGAATAGTAGAATAAACAATGCTAGTAAAATAATGTCATTAAAATATTCAGCATTAATTTCTTTGTGTTTATTTTATTCTTAGTTATTTCTGGTGGTTAAAATGTATTGCTTCTTTGCTGCTTACATTGATTCAAACATACTTCTTGTTTAAACAAAAAATTTACTACTGAAAGCTCATTTAATCTCTTCAAATGTAAAATATATATGCAATACAATTTTAAGTATTGAAAAAAAAATTTGTATTGCCAGTGTGTCAACACGAAAGGATCTGATCCAATGATGATATTTTTTACCAGCGGAACAACAGGGACTCCAAAAATGGCAGAACACACGCACCTCAGCTATGGTTTAGGACATATTACCACTGCAAGGTTGGTTTGTTTATTAAAAGTTGGATTGAGATTTAAAATCAGTTCAGTCATTTCCTCACATTAGCCTTTGCATTAGAAAACTCAAATTTATTCTTTATCAGATTTTACAATTAATTTTCTTTTTATCAAAAACAGATATTTTTTGATGGTTGATTCTAAAAGTGTTTTATGGAACCTGTCAGACACAGGGTGGGCTAAAAGTGCCTGGTCATCTTTCTTTGCCCCCTGGATCATGGGAGCTTGTGTTTTCATTTATAACTCGTCTAAATTTGACCCTCTTGAGACATTACAGGTAAAAATAAAAGTATCTATTATAGAACATTAAGTTGGTCAAACATTTGTTGCTACTTTTTTATTTCTCCTTGCTACAAACTTGCTGTTGTAAATGGAGAATATATGTCAATGTGGCCGATAACGCTGGTTATCTTCCCTTTTCCATATCAAATTTTTTTATATATTGGAGTATGCAAATTCATGAATTTATATTAGTTACTCCCACAAATGGAACCACATTATTCTTTTGTTCATCTTCAAAGATGAATTTTAAACAAATAATGCCAAAATTATATTTTAATAATATAATTTACTTACTTAAAATGAATCACTTTGAAACATTTATCAAGGGATGTTAGTCTTCATAAAATCTTTCTGTCTCAAATTTTACATACTACTCAACTAGCATCCTACGCAAAAACATTTGTATATTTTCATCCCATTTTTTTAATAGGTGTTATCTAAGTTTCCAGTGACACATTTCTGCAGCTCCCCAACTGGCCTGAGGTTGATGCTGGGTCAACAGCTACACAATATTAAGTTCAAGGCTCTGAAGAGATCTTTGGGGGCTGGAGAACCTGTGGTCAGCTTTAGTTGTGTATAATTCATTCTCAGTAAAAATTAACTTAGTTTTTACATGCATTAATTTTGCTTTAGTTTTAAAGAAAAATAATTTTATTTTTGCAATTTTTTTAACCAAATTAATGTTTTCTTAATTCAAATATTTATTACTAAGCATATGCTCAAGTTTTTAAATATGATTAAATTCCTGAGAATTTATTTTATGGTTAAAGAATAATAATATAATTTTGCAATGTTTTAGTCATTCCTTTCTGTTGCTATGTTTTAATTTCATTTTGTCAATTACATTTAAAACCTGATTCTAATTTAAAAATGGCAAAAAATTATTAATTTTTCTCCTTTTGTTTCTTTACCAGAATCCAGAGTTAATGGAACTTTGGCGACAGGCAACAGGAATAACTTTGTATGAAGGCTATGGACAAACAGAAACTGTACACATGTTTTTAACAACAAACTCATTTAATTAAGTTAATTCTGTTATGACCAATAAGTTATAAAAATTAACAAAAGGTTAATTAAAGTTGTAACAAAAAAACCTTAAAAATACAAGTTTTTTTACTATAAATAACTATAAAGATGTTCATTATACGCATCGCAAGACAATCCGAAAATATGAAATATCAGTTATGTCTCGTAAAACTGTTTAATATAATGGGCACCAATGGTTAAATTATTTTTAAAAAATATTTTTAATATAATACGCACTTTATTGCGCAACAGGAAAGGTTGTTCAATAACATACGCACCACAACACTCTATCTCAAAAATTAACATGATACATATAGATAAATAAAATAATCTGAAAATTCAATAATTTAATTACTGTACATTCGATCAATCTGAAATTTTTATATATCATTTTTATCATCGGCATGAGTCTGCCTGCAAAATTTCAGCTTACGAGGAAGTGGGTTGAAAATCGATCCAAAAGTTTGTTTGGCAAGCAAGCAAACAATCAAGGGCTTAAGCAGACACCACGAGTTATTATAAAGGATTTAGAAAAAGATCAATTGTACTCATTTAATTATATTATTCAATGTACTATAACTGCTTTTTTCGACAAAGTAATGAAATAAATAAGATATTATTTGACATGTATTCATTTCCAAATTTTACTTATAATGGTTATAATAAGCATATACTTATGTTAGACTAATACTTACAAAGAAATTGTGTTAGACTAATACTTACTAAGAAATTGTGTTTGGTTTCTTCTTCAGACGTTAGTTAGTTGTCGCTACAATTGTATAAAGTACAGAGAAGGCTCCATGGGCAAAAGTTCACCTGATCTTCACGTGGGAATTGTTGATGATGATGGTAACTTGATAGAACCTGGTGTTGAAGGAAATATTGCCCTGCTGACCAAACCAGTTCGACCCATTGGCCTTTTCACACAATATTGGGTAAATATGTTTACAAGAAGGCTCGTATGAGACTTAACCATTTGGACTTTACAGACATTTTTATTTTCAGTTGAAATTAAGTTTTTTTTAAAAACTCAGATTAGACAAATTAATTCCCCAGAAAGATCCTGATCGCACTGCAGCATCATTCCGCGGTGATTGGTACCTGACGGGTGATAAAGGTTATATGGATGAGGAGAACTACATCTATTTTGTTGGCCGTGCAGATGATGTTATTAACTCAGCAGGGTATTATTTTTCAACCATTTTAATTGTGTTTAAAAAATACAAAAAAACGAAGCTAAACCATTAATTTAAAATGGTTTTACTAAATACTATAACGAGGGCTACATGATTCTCTTTTATATGCCTTGACTTTCCAATATTTCCCAGGAATTATTGTTAATAATTCAATTATTAATTAGCCTTAGCTATTTTGCTGCTATCATTGAGACTAGGTATCGCATTGGTCCCTTTGAAGTTGAAAGTGCCTTGCTGGAACATCCAGCGGTCTTGGAGTCAGCTGTTGTGAGCAGTCCAGATGAGATCAGAGGGGAGGTAAGTAACATCAAGTACATGGACATTGGCAAGTTCCCACTGCCAATTTTACTTAAGTAATTTCTTGAATTAATGGTTTTCTGCTTCCACCTATGACATTGTACATGATGGTGTTCATTAATTCACATAACCAACTTATGACAATGAAGTTTTAATGAAATGTGAATTAATGCATTGATAAAATAGGGTGGGACTGCAATCAGGCTTACTTTTTGAATATGGTATGGGTAAGCCTGACCAAAAAAAAAAAAACAACATATATGCAATAAGCATTCCACTTCAAAGAAACCAAAACATTAAAAAAAAAAAGTTCAAGCTTACCCTATGAAAGTTTTATGCCAGGTGTGTAACAAAAGTGAAACGTTTTACCCAGTAGTTTAATAGTTAGCTAAGTCTGTAACTGTCTACTCTATTAAACCTTCTGCTAGGTCTGTAACTGCCTACCCTATTAAGGTTAAGTCTACCCTATTAAACCTCCTGTTATGTCTGTAACTGCCTACCCTATTAAACCTCCTGCTAGGTCTGTAACTGTCTACCCTATTAAACCTTCTGCTAGGTCTGTAACTGCCTACCCTATTAAACCTTCTGCTAGGTCTGTAACTGCCTACCCTATTAAACCTTCTGCTAGGTCTGTAACTGTCTACCCTATTAAACCTTCTGCTAGGTCTGTAATTATCTACTCTTTTAAACCTCCTATCTCCTAGTTAGAAGAAGGCTGCAGATAAAATTTGATGCACTGTTTACTCTAAAGGGTTGATTGGTGTTCATTGCTCATCTTATTTATCTTATCTTAGATATACAGACACTCCTTCTATGCAGAAGATAATTGCGTCCACAGACCATGAGAGATGATCTGTTGGCAAGTGATGCAGCGGTCACAGGCCACGGCTTTAGGGGTTCCACACATTACCCCAGCCGCCTAAATATTGTCTAGTTAGGTACCCATTCAGAGCTGGGTGACTCAGGCCCCGGGAACAAATCCTCGCCTTCGCGTGGATTCGAAGCCGTGACCATCGGTATGACAGTCGAGCGCGCTACCTCTCGACCACCACGTCCCACAGATTTACAGATCTAAAAAAAAATCTTTAAGCCATTGCATTCTTCTTTTTTTTTTTTTTCATCTCTGAGCTACCATGTCTTTAAGTCACTGGAAAATTTCTTTAAAGCTTTCATATATGAAGCAAGTTCACTTCTGTCTTATTTGCCTGGGGTTTTATAATACAACTTCTTCTCAAGTTATAACTAACTTATTACAAAATCATCTTTCAAAAAACAAAACAAATAAAAAAACTTTCAGGTCCTTGGACATTCTTTTTATATCCTAATAAATGTTGTATTTTAATATAATTGATTGGTAAATTTTTGTTTTTACTATAAGGGGTGTAAGAGATATTTTCATAATTTTCTTTTTCTTTTCTATAGGTTGTAAAAGCATTTGTGGTGTTGAAATCAGAAGTAAATGAAAATCTCCAAACTTTGGTTGAAGATTTACAAAGTCATGTGAAGGAATCAACAGCACCATACAAATACCCAAGAAAAGTAAGTTTATCTATTACAGATGCCCCTCTAAACAGAATTTTATCTTTTCTTGTATATCTACTATTTCTGTTTTAAGAATCTATTACTTTTTTAGAATATAGTTATGAAACTTGTTAAAAGTTTGAGAAGTACTCATTTTAATTTAATACTTGATGAAATAGTAGTTAATTTTTTAAATACATAATTATAACTAAGGCTTTTCAATAACAGTAATTGCTCTCCACTTTGTGATTCACTTTTCATAGATTCATTACTTTGCGGGTTTTTAAATATAGTATTAGTATTAGAAAAAGGCACCAGGAGATGGAACCGTCATCTGAAGATATGTAAAATACAGTCATCTGCTGTGCAGTAAAAGTCATCATCACTTTTATTGTTATCGTTTTTACTGCACAGTATATTCACCACATTATATAATGAAGCCACATGTACTTTGCCATACAGTAACTGAAAATTTATCTACAGATTTTATATTGCTTAACAGTTGGTGTCCCTACTTTGTGGAAATTCAGTTTTCAATGCAGGCCTTGAAACCTGTATTCTGCAATAAATGAGGGATTACTGTACTATCTTACACAGTGGTTGAGTGGCATGCATGCTCAGCTGGCGTACAGATGGTCACGGGTTTGAATCCATGTGAAGGCATGGATTTTCCCCTGGATCATCGGTGTCCCTAAGAGCACCCAGCTACAATTGGGTACCTAACTCTAGCTATGGGAAACAAAGTCTTCTGGGTAATGTGTGGAACCCTCATAGCCATGCCCTGTGAACTCTGCATCCCATGCCAACAGACCCGCATGGTATAGAGGGAGTGTCTTTATAGATTAGAAAAGACTTAACTTTTCAAATTATGTTTCTTTTTTGTTTAATTAATATTTAAGACACTAAAAAAATTTTACCCTTGTGTTTAACTTAAATTATATTTCTTTAAAGATTGAATTTGTGAAGGAACTTCCAAAAACCATAAGTGGAAAAATCAGAAGAGTGGAATTACGGACCAAGGAATGGCTCAACTCTGGCAAACCAATGCATAAATAACATGGATTAATTAGAATTATGAAGAATTTTCTAACAATATATTAATTTATATTGTAATTCATGCTATTATGATTTACTTATCTGATAATAAATTGTTGCATAATATAAGGTTTAAAACAAAAATTATGAGTTATTATAATATATTTTAAATAAATATAGTGTTAGACAAATATACAAATAGATCTCTTGGTTCCTAGAGATTATATAATTAGCCTAAAGTACATCTTCTTCTTACACAAAACTAAATCTGATATTGTTTATATGAGTATTCTTTAGGCTTGTAAAATCCTCATTCTACAAATGTTTGACATTTTTTCTCTGAAGTTCTTCAGTTGTTAAAAAATATTATTTAGTTCTTCTAAATGGTCTTTGATTTACATTAAAAGTTGGTTTGAATATAAGCAACAAGTGCACAGTAAATTTAAGGTTTACACCATGGAGTTTTCAGTTTAAAAAATAATGAGAATTTTAATATAATTTGAAAATACTTTCTAAATTTAATTCTGCATAGTTGTGCACTCACAATTTTAAATCATGGAATTTGAAAATAATTATGCAATATGAATGGTAGAATCAATAGCTATTTGCAACTTAAAACAATATTACTCAAGAGAAATAATCCATCAAAAGATATTGGCTAGAAATAAATTTCCCAAACATAGGTCAAGGTTACTGAATAGACATGCATTCTAGTAGAAACACATTTTATCAACAGTTGCAAACCTTCCCCCCCCCCCCACCCCTACTAGCTCATACAGTGCTCACTTTTTTATTTCCCATAAACTATACTAATTTACTAACACCCATTTTGGTGGATCATATCACAATCATATTTAAATGTTAGTGAAAACAAATGAAAATAGTGCTGAATAATTGTGCATATGTAATTTTTAAGAATCTGAGAGTGTATTTCATGTATTCAGAAGATGATAGACTAAGACCATTTTATCTATAAAAAAGAATGTGATTCTAAAACTCTTTACTTATTATATTTTTTGTGAGAGGTTGATCTTTTTTATTTAAAAATAAGTAATGCAGCTGTAGACCACTGTAGATTTATTACTAACTTAGTTACAGATTTCTAGTGTTAATAAGACTAAGCTCACATTGAATTGAATTTAAAGATCTAATTTTGTCTGGTTCAGTTTGAAAGGAAATGAATGAGAATTTCCTGTTTGTAAATACTTTAATTTTCAAATATTATTTCGGTAACAATAATCACTATTTTAACAAATTAAAAATTTAAATATCACTTCTGTCTTTGTAATCATTATCATATTACTTATGTCCTCATCATCGCTATTTAAATTATGAAGATTAACTTTTTAATGTTACCATACAAAGAGGGAGCACATCAGGTGATGAATGTTGTCAAATCTGAAATTCAAGAAATGACTTTGTTTTCCTCTATTACAAAATAAAAAATAAAATTTAAAAAAAAAACTAATCCTAAAGGGATTTCCCCTTTGACATAAAAATCATATTAAGCAACTAGAATCTTCGCTTGTTTACTGAAAATATGATCAGGCGTGCCGGTCACATGTTTAAGGGTTTTTTGTTGTTGACTAAAATAGTTTCTTAGTCACACTTTGTTTCCAAACTAAAGGGAGGGTACTCCAATAAAGCGAGGTAACAACAAGCAATATCTGGTGTTAATGTTGATGTTCACAAGCAGGTTTTGGTGAGGTTCTCTTACAGGTTTGGGTGAGGTTCACTGACAGGTTTGGGTGAGGTTCTCTTACAGGTTTTGGTGAGGTTCACTGACAGGTTTTGGTGAGGTTCACTGACAGGTTTTGGTCAGGTTCTCTTACAGGTTTTGGTGAGGTTCACTTACAGGTTTTGGTGAGGTTCACTGACAGGTTTTGGTGAGGTTCATTGATAAGTTTTGGTGAGGTTCATTGATAAGTTTTGGTGAGGTTCACTGACAGGTTTTGGTGAGGTTCTCTTACAGGTTTTGGTGAGGTTCACTGACAGGTTTTGGTGAGGTTCACTGACAGGTTTTGGTGAGGTTCTCTTACAGGTTTTGGTGAGGTTCTCTTACAGGTTTTGGTGAGGTTCACTTACAGGTTTGGGTGAGGTTCTCTTACAGGTTTTGGTGAGGTTCTCTTACAGGTTTGGGTGAGGTTCACTGACAGGTTTTGGTGAGGTTCTCTTACAGGTTTTGGTGAGGTTCTCTTACAGGTTTTGGTGAGGTTCACTGACAGGTTTTGGTGAGGTTCTCTTACAGGTTTTGGTGAGGTTCTCTTACAGGTTTGGGTGAGGTTCTCTTACAGGTTTTGCTGAGGTTCACTGACAGGTTTTGGTGAGGTTCACTGACAGGTTTTGGTGAGGTTCACTGACAGGTTTGGGTGATGTTCAATGACAGGTTTGGGTGAGGTTCACTGACAGGTTTGGGTGATGTTCACTGACAGGTTTGGGTGAGGTTCACTGACAGGTTTTGCAGAGGTTCACTGATAAGTTTTGCTGAGGTTCACTGACAGGTTTTGGTGAGGTTCACTGATAAGTTTTGTCTTTTGGTGAGGTTCATTGATAAGTTTTGCTGAGGTTCACTGACAGGTTTTGGTGAATTACACAAACAGGTTATAATGGATATCACATGTTTAAAAAATTCTTAGATTGATTAAAACTTTAAGAAATGGATGCATTGTCAAATAATAAATACCCAGTCAATGCAACGTAGATTTCACTCTAAGGTCGTTTTAATATTAAAATAAGTAAACCACTTCTTCACGAGGAGGAAGGAAGAATATCGAGGTTAGAGTTTAAAGGTTAAATTCTAAAGAATAATTTTTACTGTTAATCCATTATATAAGAGACATAAATAAAAGTGTGTTCATTATAATACGCACGAAATTCCCAAAATTTTAAAATGTCTTATATTTATTAAGAATTTATAGTACAAAAATCTGCTACAGTCTGCCTTTTAAATTTCAGCTCGATTTGATCTCGGGAAAAGGTTTATAAAAATATGTTTAATATACTGCGCACCGCGTGACAGACAAGGAGAAACATTTACAGATCGGTAATATATATTTGTTTAAAAGTATGGTCAATATATAACGTGCACGGTGCACCGCACCATGTGTCAGGAAAAAATTAAAAAGGTTGTTCAATATAATTCGCACCGCGACAGTCTAGCGCAAAAATTTAAATGCTAGATAGAGATAATCTAAAAATTCATTAATTTAGTACAGTGCATTCGATCGATGGGAAATTTTGATAGATCCCAGCGAGTCTGTCTGCATAATTTCAGGTCGCTAGCACACGAAGAAGTGGGTTAAAAATCGATCCATAGTTTTTTGCGTCAATCAAGCAGACACCAAGAGTTAATTAATATAAAGGCTTTAATTGAAAAGGTAATCTAAATTTCCGTATAGACTCGAAATTATTTTTAACATGATCTATAGAAACATAAAGCCTAAATAAACGCCAACACTGGAACACAAAACAGCAGAGCACCAGACATGTTGTCACGTCTATTTCAACATCAGTTGTTGACACGTCGAAAGTATTTTATCAACCCCCAGCGGTTTTTTTTTTTTTTTTTGGGGGGGGGGGGATTTAGCTTCCTCATTCGGCTCTATTAATCTTATTGGCCTTCTCTCTTTTTGTCTGTGGATGCACTTCGGGGAAAAAAAAAGGGGGGGGGGTATTATTTTTAAGTGGAATTAAACGACGCTATGAAAGTTGGATGTAAATCATAAAGAGATAGAGGGGGGATGGGGTAATGAAGTGAATCTTTATGATCTTTAGATGAGTGAGAGTCTAACAAAAATGAGGTGATGTGTTCAGCCACCCCCCTACACACACATACACCCTCGACTGTTGTTTATGGACCAACCATTTGATGCAATAAAAAATTGTTTTGCAAGTTGCACGGTAAGCTCCGATGACGAAGTTTCTGGGAAATTTCCTATCAGCAGTTGATCTTTTCAAAACTTCAAATTACGAAGAACCTTTCAAAGAAAAGTTCCAGCTTTTTCTGTCGATGCAACTCCGGCAAGCTGGACCCGTGGGGAGAGATCCCACTATAAACAGCTGACCAACAATCCCACTTTAAACAGTTGGCCAACAAATTCACTATAAACACGTGGCCAGAAATCCCACTATAAACACGTGGCCAGAGATCCCACTATAAACCCATGGCCAACAATCCCACTATAAGCACGTGGCCAGAGATCCCACTATAAACACGTGGCCAGAGATCCCACTATAAACACGTGGTCAACAATCCCACTATAAACCCATGGCCAACAATCCCACTATAAGCACGTGGCCAGAGATCCCACTATAAACACGTGGCCAGAGATCCCACTATAAACACGTGGCCAACAATCCCACTATAAACACCCGGCCAGAGATCCCACTATTTACCCGTGCCAAGATATTCCACTATAAACACGTGGCCAACAATCCCACTATAAACCCATGGCCAACAATCCCACTATAAACACGTGGCCAACAATCCCACTATAAACACGTGGCCAACAATCCCACTATAAACACGTGGCCAACAATCCCACTATAAACACGTGGCCAAAAATCCCACTATAAACACGCGACCAGAGATCCCACTATAAACCCGTGCCCAGAAATCCCACTATAAACACGTGACCAACAATCCCACTATAAACACGTCACCAACAATCCCACTATAAACACGTGGCCAACAATCCAACTAAAATACTATAAAAACTTGGCCAGAGATCCCACTATAAACCGTAGGCCGACAATACCAAACACAGAGCTGCTCTTTGCTTAAAATTGTACTCGCAGTTCAGCAACCATGTTTTGGTCAGCCCATCCCACCCTAATCTTTCTAGTCCTTACCTATATGCATGCAAAACATGGACCGTGTATCAACGCCATGCTAGAAAGCTGAACCATATTCACACAACAAGTCTCACGAAGATCCTTGGCATAAAGTGGCAGGACAAAACTCCAGACATAGTGGTACTAACCATAGCAGGTTTCCCCCAGCATATTCACCCTCCTGGTGCAGTCACAGCTTCGCTGGGCAGGGCACCTATCCCGAATGCCAAATGAGAGACTACAAAAGAGACTTCTATGGCGAGCTCCAGCATGGCCAGCGGTCCCATGGTGGACCAAAAAAAAAAGCGCTTTAAAGATACATTGAAAGCCTCTCTGAAAGCGTTTGCAATAAACCCAGACACGTGGGAGGAAGCTTCATTGGACCGGTCCACCAGGCGCCAATCCATCCACGAAGGTGCCAGGACATGCGAGGCAAACATGATCAACGCCGCAGAAAAGAAGAGGCAAGCCCGAAAGGCCCGCACTGTCAACCCTCCAGAAGACAACCCACTCGTCCCATGTCCCTTCTTTTTCCGAACCTTCCGTGCCAGGATCGGTCTCGTCAGCCATCTGCGCACACTTAGGGAAAACCAGTCTCAGCAACCCTCGGATGACTAGAGTGGTCCTCGTCGATTCGACGGACGAACGAACGAACTCTCTTCAGAATATCTTCCCCCCTTTCCCCACCAGATGAGGGGAAGGGGTGGGTATCCTCTCTGCTACCGGTCACACACCTTACTTCATCTCAACGGCTGACTCCCCCCCCCCAAACACACACTCTAACCCTAACCTCACCCTCTCATTAATCTGATGTCTTAACCTGATATATAGAGATTTTTAGTTACCTCTCTGTCATAAAAAATTTAAGTGAAATTTTCTTGAAAATTCTTGAACGTTTCCTTGTTCAGGGGTGGCAGACCTGGTATCCTTTAGGGTGTCAGAAACCTGAGTTTTGTCCATACCATTATTTGACAGTTAGAAAGCTCGGTGTTATTTTAAGATTTATTAATTGTATCTATCACTTAAGGCTTATACAGTTTAACCAAAGAATACGAATCTATTTCACTGGTTCGGATTACTTAACAGCCATTTCACTATTGAAATTATTTATTTACTACACTTCATTTAATGAAAACAATTTAATTAATTTATGTTCCATTTTTCCCCCGTAAAACTGACTGAAACCACTATAACTTTTCGCTGAAATATTACGTTGAAATTATTGGAGTAGATCTAGTTATTAATAAATTTGTGTTTTAAAAAACACAACCTTTTGTTAATTCATTGTGTCCCCCCCCCCTCGTTTTATTCCCCATTTCTGTAATAGTTATGCGTGTGTGTGTGTTTTAATTATGTGTGTGTTTAAAATTATAAACCTATTATTGCCTTAAACTTCACGCACTTTAATACACATAAAATTAAAGAATATTTGAAGAACAGAAGCCTAGTGAGAATTAGACGCAACTTATTTTAAAAAATAGTTTTGTGCTGAAGAACGCGCCGAAGTGTCTTACTCTCTAAGCCCGCCGTCCCCATGGTGTGTATCGTCATGAACGCTAGGGGGATATACGTCATTTAGACAAGATTGCGTTGCCATAACCACGGAAAAGAAAACAAGAATTTCGTTTGAAAACTTTCTTATCTAGATAAATATATATTTGTAAATATTGTTTAAATAAAAGAAATATTGACTGCAGTAAAAGAAACAAGATGGCTTTTATATTCAGAACAATGGCTCGCAGCCCCATAATGGTAAAAGTAAAAGACTTGTTTTCACAACAGCGATCGTCATCGATAGGGATTTCTCTAGGAATCGTGGTTTCAGGGGCCACCATTTATTATGGCATGGACAAGGACACAAAATCCAAGTTTTATAATCAATTTATCGTCAGGGCCGGAAGGAACGACGACGCCCCAAAGTCTCCGTGTAAACTAAAAGTCTCCAAGCAGTGTGGCCTGAAGCAGCAGCAGAAGAAGAAGGAATGCTCCGACAACCAACCCAACATCACAACGCCGATGAAGTCCCACACTCTGTTCCTTTGGATCACGCTGGAGCCAGGAGCTGACCCGAGCGCGGTCGCCTGCTCTGCAGTCCGTCTGGAAGAGGCCATCGAGGCCTCCAAGAACCCGTGCGGCACCAACGAAGACATCATTGCTGGCGTTGGATTCGGGCCGAATCTGTGGGCGCAAGTCATGGGCTCCGGGTGCAAGAACTTCTGCTACAGACACAGGAAGGGCAAGAACGGAGAGATGCCTTGTTCCGACGGAGACATTTTCGTGCATGCCAAGTGTGAGAGTTACGGGCAGCTCTTTGACTTTTGCAAACATTACATGCACGGTTTCCCAGAATGCAGTATTTTAGAATTTGAAGACGTTTACGGGTATGTACCAAATTGCTATTTTTATTTTAACTTTATAAGCTGTCGATAGAATTGCATCGTTATTTTTTTAACGAATAAGCTCTAAATAATTGATTTAAATAGTTAATTTGTAATTTAATCTAAAGTCAATAGTGCATTTATTGATGGGAAAGTCCGATGTAATCTTCATAACCTCTCACCTCTAAATGTCTATAAATATGAATTGTATAGGAGAAAATATATATAAATATGTGGCACACATGTCCTCCAGCTGCTATGCCTTCTGCCTTCTATCAATGCCCTCTAGCTACAATGCCCTGTCGACGTCCTCTAAAGCTACAGTGCCTGGTCAATATCCTTTAGTTGCATTGCTGTGTCTATATCCTCTAGCTCCAGTTGCTTGTCAACGACTTAGCTACAGTGCCTTTTCAATGTTGTTTAGCTGCTGTGCCCTGTCAATGTCCTCTAAGCCGCAGTGCCCTGTCAATGCCCGCTAGCTGCAGTTGAGTAGCCAGCTATAGTTACCACACTGAAATTTTTACAAACAGGTTTGACTACAAAAACGGCCGTGACATTTCTGGCTTCCTGGACAACCAGACCAACCGTTGTAAGGAAGAGGGCCTCAAGGAGGTGGCAGTGGACTGTGAGACTGGAGGGAGCTTCGCCCTGGCACAGAAGTGGGTCCATGACTTTTGTGTAGTGGACGATGACCCATCGACTTTGGAGCTGTACATTGGCAGGTGAGTTCTCTTGTTTTGATATCTTGTTTACAAGTGTACACGGATGGCCCTGCCAACAAGAGAGAAAGAACTTCAGGTTATGGTGCACTCATCCTATGCCCAATAGGAGAGCCACTTAATGAGGAAATTCCTTGACTCTGTAGGACGCTGGCATCGAATTACGATTCGGAGCTAGAAGCTATACACAGGAATCTGGAAAGTGTGGTCGGACACGGTTGAGTTCACGGACTAGAGGTCCTGAAAGGAGGGGAGCGTAGCACCCACTTGGTTGGCATCATCCTAGATGACGTGGGAAAACTCGAACGACTCGGTGTTAAGGTAACAGTGCAGTGGGTCCCGAGTGACGTGAATGTCGATGACAATGAAAAGACCGGGGCGGGCCGACCCCAACCTGACGTACCAGTCACTTATCTCGGGGCAAAGAGCTGGCGGGCCGACCACTTTAGTGAGCAGGTTAAACAGGAGTGGTCTGACAACACGAATGCTAGGGGGGTGGGACATTCCCAAACTTGTCCAGGCCAAGTCGAACAGACGAATGGTGGAAATCTAGTCGCCAGTGGCGTAGCGAGGGGGGCAGGGGGGCGAATGCCCCCGGGCGCCACGTTAGGGGGCGCCAAAATGAGTATTAAAACTCATTATTTTATTTCATTTTTATGTAAACTAATGTATCCCAAATAACGTTTGCAAGATTGAATATTGGAGCTCCGAAAATATCTTTATTACAAAACAGTTGGTAAACATGATTTTGGCGCCCCCATTGAGCGTTAAGGGGCGCCATTCTACTCATAAATAAAACACACATCCTAATGTAGGATTGGTGATGTGGTTTATTTTAATTTTAAAAAACTGTGAGTTGATGGGGAGTGAGCAATAAGAGACCAATACGATTCTTTTAATAGAGCTAGCAGAGACGACACTAAAAGCAAGCGAAATTACCAAGACAAGAAAAAGGAGTGACTTAAAGCATTGGTTCTCACCCTGTGGTCCACGACCACTAGTGGTCCGCGAAGATTTGCCAGGTGGTCCGTGAGCAAAGCATGAAATTTACGCACTGTAGGATTCATCGAGAAAGACTAGCAAGTAAAAGAATTAACGCAGACTTAAATATATTTCTGATCTGGCCATAATGGTTTTTAATTTCATCAAGCTCGTCAATTAAATTCTCGTCTCTTTGATTTCTTATGCTCGAATATGAATCTTGAACATTAACAGTTACTAATGTATACTGAAGTTCACTGGTTATCTGACTGTTTTAATTACGTGATGACGTGAGAGAATTTCATGTAGAAATAACTCAAAGCTTGTTGATCATTTGAACCATGGCTAATGGGTTGCTGTTCTGGCTTACTTGGCTGAAATTTTTGAAAAACTCAATAAACTTAATTCAACTCGGCAAGGAAAGCAGATACATTATATAACTCTCAGTGACAGAATGTCTGCTTTTACGAAAAAGCTTGATCTTTGAAAAAGAATATTATTTCAAGGTAACTTTGAGGTGTTTGATAAATTGTACGAAATCACCGAAAAACCAGAAAATGCAGAAATAATTAAATAAACCACTGTTGATTAATTTGATTTCTTGTCATATTCAATAAATGCGGGGCCAATTGTATTTCTTCTATTTTGATATTTATCGTGGGTTTCCAGTCCTAATCTCGAACACAATGAAGATGAAATTACCAACATCGTAATTAAACCAATTAATTTAACTGGCCAGTGATAACAATTTGAATATGTTGCATCAGAAAGTTGGGTTAATGAAATTTGGAGTACTCCGAACTGTCTCAGAAAGTTTTTAAAATTCTTTTACCCTTTGCAACTTTGTAAAAGGGGTTTGTCTGCAGTGCTTACAATAAAAAAAACATCGTTCGTACTAAATAAACTAATATAGCAGTCTTTTAAATATAAACTACTGTTAATGACTTAAAGTTGTTTTTTTATAGTTAGCAAGTTGAATTAAATAAGAAGACTATGAGAATAATATAAATGACATTTGTTCGTTACAAAAGAAAGAGTATTGTTTAAGGAGCACGCAAATCGTAGCATATTAGTATAGTTTTACGAACTAACATGTTTTGTTTACTACTTATATCTATCTATATACACAGCATAATTATATCTAACTTTTCAGCACGGCAGTAGCACAATTTTTAGTAGTGGCCCGTAGCTAAGACACATATTTTTCAAGTGGTCCTGGAATCTCAAAAGGTTGAGAACCACTGGCTAACAGAATGGTTAATACGCATCCCTTTGCTGCATGCTGTGTGTCAGGGGTATGAGAATCACTGCGTTTTTTGAGTTGTATTCTGCCTGGTCATAAGCGCAGGTTGTTGATGTTTGTGAACGAGAATCATGTTGGGGGGAGTGAATGAGCCCATGCAAGGTCAGTTCAGGCCACGGGTATATAGCTCGGGTGTGTCTCGGGGTAAGGGTTCAGTCACCGAGAGAGAGCAGTCGCAGAGAGGCAAGGGAACTGAAGAGATACCCGAGCTATAGCGTTGCCGTGTTGGTCGGCTGGACGGTACGGGAGATATATGTGTAGCTGAGCTACAAGGAGTTGGAGTGCTTGAGTGATTTGAACATATGCGACAAGTGGAGACTCGTGTTAATAAAGATTGCTGCAGAAAAAAGACTTGTGTCATTTTTACGGTACGCCAGTTGGTGTGAACCCGGGAACCTTGTACCATTAGACAACGATACCCAACACTGTGACTCTTTAAAAAGATAAATCGTACTTCCCCAATTCTCATGTGGAGGGAGTAAAGTGGGAGAGGGGAGGGAAGGTCTCTCCTCTCACGGGCTTGTATCGGTTTGTCAAAGCAAGTTGGATTCCTTTCATATGAAACATCAGGCACCACCTTTCTTTCCTGTCAATCTGTGATAAAACTTGTTGCTCAGTAGGATTAACTGTTAGAAAAAAAAAACACCAACAAAATGCCCGAGAAAATCTAGGTTCAGTATCTTATTTATCACCGGAAATCCAAAATGAAATTATCCAGCTACTTACATCCACTGTAAGGAATCAGCTGTTGGGTGAAATCAGAAAACACAAGTACTACGTTATCTTACTTGACTCCAATCGATCTAGGACACCGGAAAAGCTTTCTCAAGTCATCAGATTTGTGGATGTGGAATTACAAACTAAAAAGTAACTATCAAGGAATCATTTTCAGATTTTGCACAGATACATTTCAAAGACGCAAAAAGCCTTGAAATAGCTATAGTAGAGAAACTGGAATCTAATAGCATACCACTATCCGACTGTCGGTCACGATGTTATGACAATGCTTCTGTAATGACCGGGAATGTATCCGGCCTTCAACAGCGAAAATGTGCTAGAAATCACAAAGCATTGCTCATCAACTGTGACAACCACAGCTTAAAATTTAGCAAGAGTACACTCAACTAAACATGATCCAGTTGTTATCACGTTTTTTGGAACAGTTAAAAGTATACATTTATGCTTTCTCCCTTTCAAAAACTCGTTGGGAAAAAAATAAAAAAGAGTTGTGCCAATCACAATGAAGAGGGAGTCTGAAACACGTTGGATTGCACGATCAGAAGCTGTTATAGCAATTTATGAAGGACTAGATGACATGGCAGGGATGTTGGAAAAATTATCAGAACATACAAATATGACGCCTGACACCAGAAGTGATGCAGAAGCTTTGCTGGTAGGTATATAAAACTTTAACTTCCTAGATTTTATACATTTCTGGAGCATCATACTTGATAAAATTGATAGTGTCCAGAAACGGTTCCAGAATCCAATTGTGAGTTTCAAGGAAGCTTAATCTGATCTTGAATCGCTTGAGCAAGAAATTGTCAACATTCGTGTTAGTTTGAGCCATGTTGCGGTAGACAATGGGAAAGAAGATGCACAACTTGGAGAATCGAGTTTGACAGAAGATTAGACGACATCGGAGGATGCCTTCGAGAATTAAAAAGAGATGCAGAACTTTCTCCATAAGAAGAAATTGCACCTGTTATGAACAGCGAAATTGATAAACTCCAACAGGAGATATCAATACGGATTTTACGTCTTAAACAACCTAAACAACAAATTTGGATTTTTACTAGACGTCAAATCTCTTCTAGCTGAAACAAAAGTCGATACGCTTCATTAAAATTGCTTAGATTTGGCTAATTTCTACGAATTGTGTACAGAAATAAAAGACTAAAAAATTATGCTCAGTACCCGGACTGAAGTTCTACCGGAAACTACTTTGGATCTTCTCGATTTTATTGTTTCATATGGAGATGACGTATTTCCGAATCTGCGCATTTCACTTCAAATACTTCTAAAATTTGCTGTTTTAAAAGCTATGAGCGGTCCTTCAGCAAAGTAAACCTTATTTTGTCTTAATTACGTGCTTCAATGGATCAAGATCGTCTGGATGATCTTGCACTCCTTAGCATTGAAAGAGAACACTTGAGAATATCAATTTTAACAGCGAGATTGACGACCTTCAAATCAAGGAAGATCAATTTATTTTAGATTATATCTATTCGAGTCATGTATAATTAGTAGAGTATTTTTTTCAAATAAATTGTTTATAATCGTATAGAGAATTATTAGTCTGTATTGTATTTCATTAAAATATCATTTGCTTCAAAAAATGAACCATATAAACCGTAAAATTTCAAATTTTTCTTGGGGGCTCAGTGAGCCCCCAGAATTTTTCGGTCCGTCAAGGGGCGCAGAATTTGTGTCTTGCCCCCGGGCGCACATGACCCTAACTACGCCACTGCTAGTCGCCAACACCAGATTGGTGACTACAATGAGAACAAGAGTATGTCTTAACCAATTCATATTACGGCAGGCTAGACCACAACAGTGTTAACTTCGTGCCCTACGCTAGACATAGCCGGGGAGGTTAGAGCGGCGAGTGAGTCCTACGCTCTGATAATGTTTTGTTTATAGCACTGCCCAACAGATAGAGCAGTTTTCCCAGACTTTAAGAGAGCCAAAGCTTTAAGAGAAAAATCTCAAGTTTCAGAAATAATAAGAGTTTAGTTTTAGTTTGATCTAAGTTATCAGGCAGGAACAACGTCGATGCGTGACGGGGAGCAATATTCAGCTGACAGTGTTTTACACAAGAGAAATACTACTTTTATTTCATAATTAAATAATGCCCCAAAAATGCGAATCATTAGTTCATAATCTTAACAATATTTATGAAAACATTGATGTTTGAATTTCTGCCATATCTCTTCTATCAGAGAGATGCTCAGTGGCAACGAGTTGGAGAACAAAACCATCACAAGTCACGTGGCTAGAATGAACGGAAGTGCAGAGAAAGGAGCAGCACCCATTGTTGAAATTGTTCGGCAGTCTCAGAGTTACGGAACCTTCTCGGACAAAGCTGGTAGGCCATCAGCAGATTAAATGCGTAAATGCTTTTAGAAAACAGGAAGAGTGAGACTGGACCTACTTCTATGGGGCTGGAGATACTCTTGTTGGTTATTGGCACTGACGTAAATAGGGCATAGGGGATGACCAACATTTTTTAAGTTTGGTGCAGTGTTTACGACTTAGGTTGTTGTCCTCTTCTCTTCCCCCCTCTTGATAAGAGCCTAAGTTAATTCTGGCATGGGCCCTTTTAGTAAGCCAAGATATTCTATGTCAGTGCTAAATATGATTTTCGGTTCCATTACAAAACGACAAGATTTTGTCTCCTTGTCGTTTTGTCTGGTTACCATGATTTTAGGATTTCACGAATAGGACATTTTTTGTTAGCTTACAGGCGGGCCACAAAAATCCAATTGGACCGAGGGGTTGAGACGTAATCTTTAAATTTTCCATTTAGATTCTATATGAAATCTAAAAAAGGGAAATATTTTAAATTACAGAAATGGCCGCCATTGGGTGTCGAAATTAATCGGTAATTTTGGTAAACATTATAACCGTTAAACCGGTTATCGTAGTGCAAACCCTTGGCACAAAAAAATCTTTGTTCATCCAAAAGACCAGCTGAAAAATTGGGTGAGCAAGAATGCGTCCCAGATGTGAGGAAAATGGACAAACAATGATATAGGATATTTAAGTATATTTGTCAATCGCTCACTATTTTTTAAATTTTTTTTTTTTGGTTAATGTTTTTTTAATTTTATTTAGGGCTCCAAGAAATTGTTGGTCCTTAGCTACAGATTGTGTAGCTTATAAGTAGATCCGCTTTGTATTAGGTGTCAATCAAAAATATAATACGCCGCAGACTTGCTCATAGATAGTGAAAAGAAAGAGGGGAGCGAACACTACCTACAGTAGGAAGAAATCAAACAATGCGAGCGAACGTCGTTGAGAGGAACCTCCGACACATTTTTGGTATCGAGACATTCACAGCTGTGGTTATCTACCTGCCCACCAACCTACTAAACCTACCTTGCCAACCATAAACTGTGATTGGCCGACCCTAGCGATGGTCAGCCATGTTCTCAACCAAAAAATGGGGGGGGGGGAACTGACATAAACACAAATTTTTTAAAATAAAAAAAAAAGTTTGCATTTGGGCTTGAACACAGGACCTTAACCTTGTCAGGCAGACGTTATAGCCACTGCACTACGAAACTCTTATTTTTGGAAGGAGCAATGCAAAAACTAAAACCATTGTTGGTCTCGAGACATTGGTCGACCCCAGTGAAAGTCATTCGTCATGTTTGTTTGCACATACTCGCTTTGGAGAATTATTTATATATAGATTAGAAGTAAGGTCAAGTATAATTCATGCCCCTCCCTAAACGTCTGTTAGCACCTAAGCGCTCCCCCACCCCCACTTCCATTGAGTCTTGGTTAATGGTACATTGAGTGATTAAAAACCTTAGCTTCAAATTCAAAGGCAGAATCTAACATACTTTTAGTTTTAAAGGTGCAACGGAAACAGCTTTCAATTGAATTACTATCATCATATCATAAAGTCAACTTTTTTTTCTTCTGAGAAACCATAGCTGAAGCTGAATATTGTCAATATAACATTATCAACATTTGATCATATGACCAGCCGCTTTTGTCACCAAATGTTATCATTAAATATTTATTGAAAGACTAAACGAAATTTTTGACGCTAAAAACTAAAAGTTACATGCAATCTATAACCTATGTTATATATATAATTCACCAGAACAAGCACAAGACGAGTGCCAATAAGCATGAAGAATGACCCACGCTAGGTTCGGCCATTCAATGTTTATATGCATGGTTTGCAAGTTAGGGTGGGGCAGCGTGAGGGGCAGGTAGCTAACGCAGTGCGCATGACTCTAGACCAACCATGCTACTGCCCCTTCCCCCCCACCCCCGGACGTTCACTCGAGTTGTTCTCATTTCTTGGTGCTGTAGTTTGTGCCAGTTCTTTAACCCTTTCTTTTCACTAAAAAGTATGCTATGCCGTGGCTCGTATCGGGTGTTATTTATTTTAAAAGTTACACGGTGGTTGAGTGGCAAGCGCGCTCGTCTCGCGTACCGATGGTCACGTGTTCGAATCCATGCGAAGGCAAGAATTTGTTCCTGTGGCCTGAGTCACCCAGCTCCGAATGGGTACCAAACTAATAATAGTTAGGCGGCTGGGTAATGCGTGGAACCCTCATAGCCGTGGCCTGTGACCGCTGCTTCACTTGCAAACAGATTATCTGTCATGGTCTGTGGACGCAATTATTTTCTGCATAGAAATGTATTGATTTGTTTTTTAAATATTTTTTTTTACTTGTCATCGCATCAGCTAGACATGGGAGTCATTACATTGGTTTTAATTTTATGAACCTTTACTCTGAAGCAGAAAGCTTCAATTAAAAATCTAAACAAAGAACAATCACCTGGCAAGACCACAACTAACCCAATCTTGTTTTGTTTCCATTTCTAAGGTATGTTTTTCCTGGCCTTCGCCGCGGACCCGTCAACATTCGACACTTTGTTAGACCGGATGGTGGGCGCCTCGTGCGATGGGGAGCACGATGACGTCATGAAACTGAGTAAAAACATCAAGGGAACTTACTGGTACTTCCCTGGAATTAAAGAACTGGAACAAATCAGAGGCACCGGCTCGGAATAAGGGGATGACCTTCTGCATGGGGTGGCAGCGTGACAAGGAGCGCCACGAGAAGTGTGGATTTGGGGGTGGTGATAATAGGGTTTGGGGTGGTCTAGTGGCAACTTGAACTAACAATCTTAGGAGTTCGGCGATATCGTATTGTGTGTCCGAGAGCAGAATTCCTTGACCACCTCGGGTAAAGAATGTTATGAGTGATGGTGTACTATCATAGATGACTAAATAACGGCATGATTTCCATTGGTTGAACATCTCTTGGACAAGATGATGGATTCTATCGAGTTTGGGAGTTTATTTATAATTGCTCAAGTTTGGATAAACTTTCGTTGATTTGTCTTCTTTATTTTTCCTTTTAATTCGATTTTGGTATAGTAGATTTAGTAGGTCACAAAATATTAGGTCAAATTTAGATTTCTAGATTGCTACATTGACTTTGAACATCGCAAGACATGTTTTATTTACTGTCAAAAACGTTGAATGCCTCTCTAAAAACAGACTTTGTGATCTTGTTGACAGTGTTTTAATAAATAGTTTATCTTTTTTCAACTGTGCGTTGATTTATTTTTAATATAATCCTGCACACCTGGGTGTTGGGGGGGGGTGGTGTCAAATGTTTGGTGGCGTGTGGTAAAATGTTGGTAGAATATGGTCAGTTAGTTGTAGATCGTGCTGTCTGATTATTGATATGTTTTATTGTTGAAATGGGTAAGTGTGCCTACGTGCTTGTGTGAGGGATTTTTAAACGGTCACTATACTTATATTACTTATACTTTATACAGATATGCTTCAAGCGAGCAATACAACACCAATAGAAACATCAAATGGTAAAAATAGGTCTTTGAATCCTTTGAATATTGTTGGTAGTGCAGGCCATGACGTCATTACATCACTAAACAACAAAAGACTGTCAAAAAAGTTTGTCTCAATTCACAGCCATCGAAATCCGTCACCTACGTTGACATCTTACATTGTTTTAACAAAAATTATTACATTTTGAACTTGAGCAAAAACACCTCATAGTCTGAATAACGTCTGGTCATCTGCATTTGATTCTCCCGTAAACCTATGGCGGATTAAAGGGGGGGGGACTGAGCGGGCTAAAGCCAGGGGCCCCCGACGGTTTGCACGAACCCTTGAAAATATAATAAATTAAATAAATTTATAAATATTATCTATGCAACTGATCGCGATTCAGTCTTATTAATCGAAAAAACTTGATTTAATTGGCTCACTTAGAGAACATAGTCTAAAATATAGTTTATATTTTTAAAATTTCTCATACTGGCCGTGTGGAGAGAGCACATGCGCGTGATGCAACTGGTGTCGTGTTCGATTCCCAGCAGTGGAAAATTAAATTTTTCGTGTTCATTTTTTTTCATTATTAATATTTAGTTACAGTCATATATTAGCTGTTAACAATCATTTTATTTTAAGGACGCTGGCTGGATAGGGCCCCCGTTTGATTGCAGCCCGGGGCCCCGTGCAGTCATAATCCGCCCCTGCCGTATACCGTTTAGTATGGATATTTTGGTTTGGTGTCACATATTTTCCGAACTATTTTAATATCAGCCATCAGTCCATGTAACCCTGACACACTCATGGATAACTTGAACTTGAACTACTGGTCGGGAAAATCCAAAATGTCCCAGATTCCTGGGGAAAGTAAATATTATGACGTGGTGCGTGTTCTAAACATAAGTATTAGTAAGTGTGCCATCATGTCACTGGGGAATGGGCGTGAGAAATCTGCGCCTGAAGTCTAAATGTGTAGTCATGAGTTGTAATAATAATTATAATTATAAAATATTGGTGTAGGGTTATTTAGTGGGTGAAAAGTGGAGTTGCGGACCCTGGCACATCTCTTAAAGAAGATAAGGGGGCACGCTCGCACTCTCACACACATACACACTACCACATATGCTGATACACTCAACACTCGTATTCACTCGCACACACATACACACACATAAAGTATGTCATAAACCCAGGTACGTCTCCGCATAAACACATGTACAGTTTGAAAGTGCCTGAAAGCCGCCAAATGTCTGGTGTTAATTAATCGAGTGATAAGAACAGGCGGGGTGGGTTGAAGCTGGAGCTATGGATGTAGTTAATACCAGTACTTAGCAAGACATTATATCCTACATTGGCTACATCCAAAGATCCACGAATAATCCACCGACTTTGACATGCATTATTACAATAAGATGTAACTGTAATGAATATTTTCCCCGAAAATTGATTTGTTTCCTTTAAATTACTACCATAAATCATCATTTCATAAAAGTTAAGTTTTTCTGAGAAACCATAGCTGAAGATGATTGTTGCTAAGTTACCATAAATAGCATTTGATCACAAGACCAGCCGCTTATGTAAGCTAATGACATCATTTATATTATTTGAAACTTTGTAAGACAAAAAGAATTTCAAATTTTAACAATAAAAATATAAACTAAAAGTTACATGCAAATGAGTATGAGAGTGAAGTTTGTCATTACATCACTTCTACTTTTATGAACGTTTACTTTCAAAGAAAAAAATAAGGTGACGCATGTTTCAACCTTGAACTCATGAACTGGATCGTGTGATACAAATGGAATTTTTTCTTTATAATGGCAGTGGCGTACTAAAGGCTTGGCATTGCGTCAGTTCAAAAGGGCACCACTAAATATGGTGTACATAATACTCCATTTTGTCAGACCGATGAATTTGTGGGCCATAAACATCAAAACCCATAAATTCAAAATCACAAAAATTCGTGGCAACACATAAACATTTTTAATTTTTACAAAATGAAAAAAAAATTACAAAAGCGTTTGAACAGTGTGGACTAATTGACGACTTTGCACAAGCAGCACTGATAAACGAAAAACATCCACTATAAAATACTATACTATAATGTTAAAATGTAGAAATCTATATTATTTTGTGCTGAAAACAATTTGGCTTTTCGTGGACACGGACAAGATGGAGGTATATTTTTTTTAATATGAACAAATGCGTGAGTCAGTTTGATATTTGGTTTTAGAACTTCCCTTGAATCCAATATTAAAAATCACACAAGCTAAAAAATATTGTCGCCAACAAACCAGTGTGAATTTATTAATTTGTTGTCAGCGAAAGTACAAATACAAGAGTGAAATAATAAAAGAAATTCAAGAAGCTAAATATTCATAATATTATATATGTATTATAATATTTGATAGCACTACGGATGTATCACATAAAGACCAATTAATTGAAAGTATTTGGTGCGTGATATTGTTAGATAAAGACTATATAATTAAAGAGAGGTTCGTTGGTTTCATAAAAAAAATATGTATTTAAAAAAACAGGAGAAGAAATAGCCTTGGAAATTAAAGCAGCACTAATTCAAAATGCTTTAAGATGTTCGTTGCTAAGGTTACGATAAAAGGGGCCAACAGAACAAGGAAGTACAGCCGTGCTTGAAAAAGAGAATCCAGATGCTCGGTATATCCCGTGTTGTCTTAATTTAGTAGACGTGCAAGCGGTGCAGAGGTTTTGACATTTTTTGGATTTATACAGGCATTGTAGTTTTTTTTCTCCCCTTGTAGATGTGAAAAAATACTCTCAGTCATTGAAATCAGCATAAAGAAACATAAGGAAACAAGATGGTGTTCCAAAGCAAATTCTGTAAGTGCTCTATGTGTATATGAGCAATTGGAGAAAATTATTTTAGTATTTATTGAAATGAAGGATAATCACTTGGTGACGCAATATCTGTTGCTAAAATTAATCATAGCACCGTCAAGTGAATAGATACAAGTTCATTGCGTTTATAACTATTTGAAATAAAAAATAATCCGTTTAGTTTTGTTAGCGCATTTTCGAGAAGTCGAATGCGCTATTGCACCCGTTTTGTCCGTCCGTCCGTCATCACCCTAGATCTCAGCATCCATAAGTCCTAGACCCATGATGTATATATGTTTTTTGTATGTCCTGACCTGCCATTTGTGCATCAACACTCAGTTACTCGATCCGTTAAAAAAAAACCAGTTAAAACTACCAAAAAACATTGCGAATCGAGAGATAACACTGGCGCAGGCAACGGCCGCCATTGCCGGAAGTCTTAGTATTATCAAAAGTATTAGTTTTTTTTTTTGTTGAAGTCATTAGAATATGTGTAAAAGTTTAGAAAGTTTTACGTCATCATTTGTGGTATATTCATTACACAAGAAAATTCATAAAAATATGTCTAAAATCTAAACACAATTACTGATAACTACATAATCTTAGATATACAGACGCTCCTTCTATGCAGAAGATAATTGCGTCCACAGACCATGAGAGATGATCTGTTGGCAAGTGATGCAGCGGTCACAGGCCACGGCTATAGGGGTTCCACGCATTACCCCAGCCGCCTAACTATTGTCTAGTTGGGTACCCATTTGGAGCTGGGTGACTCGGGGACTCCTCAGGCCGCGAGAACAAATCCTCACCTTCGTGTGGATTCGAACCCGTGACCATCGGTATGACGGTTGAGAGCGCTACCTCTCGACCACCACGTCCCACATCCTGAAATAAATAAAGAGCAATTTATAATTGAAATAAAAATGTTTTAAACTTAAACACCAAATGATTGAAATATTGAAAAGAAAAAAAAAGCCCGAAGACATATTTCATTTATAACTTCTCAATTTTCTCAATACATGGGATTTGCAAGAATAGTACCTAATATCGAACGAGCTCTGAAAACATTTCTTACAATGCCAACCACAGTAGCCACTGCTGAGAGGAGTTTCAGCAAACTAAAGATTATCAAATATTATTTGAGATCGACGTCAGGTCTACAGCGCACATCATCTCTAGCTCTTCTTTCCATCGAACGTGAACTTACAGTCAAACAAACTTCAAGGAAATAATCAATAATTTTACAAACATTAAAGCAAGAAAACTTAAATTTTGAGCCTTTGATATAGACATAGGAGTGGATCGGTGGGGTGATACGGTGTTACTAACATTTAATGTTTAATTGTGAGTTTTATTACTTTCTATGGTTATGTATGACACATTGACACTTTTGTTTTTATTTATCATACAGAATACTTCAAGTACTGGTGTAGTCTGTATTAATGCAGCAATATTCAGTTCTATCCATCAATTTATTTTAAATTATTTAGTAAATAATAAACTGTAAATTAGTTTTGTTCTTGTCTTTTACATCTTTTAAATTCACATTGTATGTTCGTCTCTATCAGACTACGTAATTATTTTCATTAATAAAATAAGAGAAGTTCAATTACTTTTTTTTTCTAACAAATGTAAAAAACGCAAAGCTGAAACTTACCAATTATCTACGGCGCAAAAAATAAATTAGCTAAGGGCGTCAAAAACCCAGTTACGCCTCTGTATCATGGGGTCGGTAGGAGGGGTTAATACACATGCATTTTTATCTTGTTCCTTGTGTAAAAATTCCCGTTACAATGGCAAGTTTTCCCATCGCTTATCGCGACATGAATTTATCAATAGCCTCCGTGAAATTTGCACTTTTTCAAAACGAGGCTATAGTTGTTTTTTTTTCAAACCCAGAGTGCACGTGATGTAACAACGGGAAAAGGATAAGAAAATATGTTCGTTGGTCCGTGTTCAAATTAATATAAACTCGTGTTGAACGCTACACAGAATCAATTTTTTCCAATGTTTTACTAAATTTGTGGCGCTGTAATTCTAAACTGCTGCGCGGCGTCGGTTACATATCTGAATAAAATAATTCTCTTACTCCGTTACTCATGGACCTTGCAAATATCACAGAAGGGGGACGGGTTAGGGTTGGGTTAGGCTTGGGTTAGGGTTTGTTTAAGTCACTTAAGTGTTAGTGAATTTATAAGTTTAAGGGTTACAGCTAGGTAGTCGAATAGTTTGGTGGGTGTATATTTGTAACAATGTTTTGTAAAATTGTATTACGGTGGTAGTAGTAGCCTGCAGCAGCAGAGGCGCCCCAAGAGTTGGCGTAACCCAGTGCGGTACCTCATGGTGTCACTCCCAAAACGACTTACCCTATAGACCTCCTCCGATTCTGTCCGTGCCGAACAACAGGAACAAACAGATTATTTTTAATTAAAAAAAAAAGATTTTGTTGTCACCCCTGTGATGATGTCCTTCTCCCCCCCCCCCCGTGCGGTCTGCAACCTCCTCATCTCCTATTGACGCCTCTGGCCTGCAGTAGTATAGAGGTATATCTTAATTTTATGCGTGGTTCTATTTTAAAGTAATGAATTGAACCTAGAATGTTTACAACTAAAACTGAGTCTAACAACGGTCATGTGTTTGTGTGTGTGCGTCTGTATTTGCGTGTGTGCTTTTGTTTTAATGTTAAGTTGTTTAGTTAAATAATGACATTTTTTAAAAAAAAATATTTTAAAATTATTTTAATGGGTGGGCATATTTTCTGTAATGTTTGAGGGTATTAAAACCTCCCCCACCCCCAAATCCACTCCAAATCTTTCATCACTTTTGTTTACTGACAATGTTCGCATTTCGAAATGTTATACGCTGACGACGGAAATATCAGAAAGTTAACAGAGTCTCAAGAGGAAAGTAGACCGGACAACACCGCCTCCCCCCTTCCGACTAGAACTGTGTGGTCTTTAAAAACTGGATTGTGCAACCCCCCTCCCCCCTTTCTCTCTTAAAACCCTCAAGGCCAATGAATTGTGCCCGCCACACTGTCACACCATGCTTGTCAACAATGTTCATCGGAAAATCCCGCTATTAAACGCTATAAAACTTTGAGCTGTGTTTACAAAAATCAGAAGCATTGAAAGTAGATTTAGCCTAGTCTACAGATTTAGTTGTAGCAAGAACTTTCAGAGACGGCATTCAAGAGTTCGTGAAACGTTAACCTATGTATTATTATTATTGAAGGTGAACGTAATTTAAATGGAAACACAATTGATTCGTGTTACTTAATATTTTGCAGAATTATTAGAATACTTCAAAGCATCTTTAAGTTTAAGCATTGGCCTTGATAATTTCTCAGAAATACTAAACGGCGTTTAGATGGTTGGACCGGGGAATCCCGCACATCTCTCCGTTTTTTACTCTGCTGTGTAAGACGTTTGAATTTCTTGTAAACACATTCATAGGTAAGTTGTTATTTTTTCTCAACTTGTTGAAATTTTAGAAATTCTCGGGCCTGCCGTAGAGTACAGCTCAAAATATAATGTGTAATGTCAAAGTATAATTAAAATAAAATTCATGACGAGGATGCATATCCAATTTATCCAATATCTACACTCACACTCACAGCTACTCAGGTCACTAACACTAACATTACTAACAACTCTTGACAACTGATACTGATCTGCTGTATGATCGGCTTGGCTGCTCCTAGTGCCCTTAGCCCTAACAACGCCACTAATTACATTTTAGGTGACTATTGGTTATAAATAATTCTATAAATCTACCCACAACCAAAAATAAAAGAACTTAACACACTATGAAAATTATATGTCCATTTTAAAGTACCACACCCGCGCCCTTATGGCAAAAAACGCGAATTTCCAGTTTCATGTGCTATTGACACATTATCTACACTATTCTCACTATTTTTATTTACTTCTGTTACAAAGCTCTTCAGATACTTACCGGCACTTCACGAAAAAAATGAAATTTTTTCATTGTTTTGTAAATTAATTAAACATAAAAGTCTCCTGAAGTTTTGTGCAATTTTTTTTTTTAAATAAAAAGTTTGTGGTAAAAAGGGGACAGTAATAATTTAAAATGCCTTACACTCCTTATCGTTGAATACACGGCTTGTTCAATGTAAATTTTTAGAATATTTTTTTTTAAATATATGCATATCCTCCCAACAATGAATTTAAAAAATAATAATTTTTCTTATACATCTACAAAATAAAGAAATATGACAATTACCCATTTAAAATAGAAACATTGTTAGTGCTTTGTCACTTTCTTTTTCTATTTAGTTTGGCTGACGAATCACAAATTATTATTTTTGGGGAGAGAAGGGGTGAACTCGCAAGGTTAATGAGCGCTAACACTATTGAGCTTGTTTACGATTATTCTGTTATTTTTTTAAAATTGCTCTTTTTATTTGAGAGGTGAAATAATTAAGTACTGGTATTGCAATAAATTTATAGACATAAATTATAGTAGCGATAGGTAATATTAATGAATAAATATCAAAACATTATCGTTAAAAAAAGAATAGAACTTGAAACTTGAAATAGTTCTACGCGATTTTGATTTGACGATGCAGATATAGTACATCATTAGGCCTATCTAATTAGAGCCACAGCCCCATGCCATTTTTTTTTATAAATAACATTGGACTGCGGAAATTAACGATAAATTAATAGATTATCAATAAAAAATGTTAATCGAATAAAATTGAGGCTGTAAACGATCAATTTTAATCGTTAACTTTTGAAAAATTAACGAATAATTAATAGTTAATTTCGCTTAAAGCAAAAAAATTAATGTATGAAATCATAAGTAACACTTATATTTTAACAACTACCCAAAAATAAATGTGTTGACATTATTTGGTTCGGGTGAAGAGCGGGTCTAATTGACAAAATAACCAGCCGAGCTGAACAATCATTCACGTGGAACTGAGGTAACTAGTATACACAAAACGGTCTTGGCACGGAATAACATTATCGGATATCGGTCTTCATTAAGTTTCCACCATTTTAGAGGGTTAATGGATTCAGGACCTTTAATCTCCATTCTGTAACGCAGTAACTCATCAGAAGAGCTGTCATCATTTCTGTTTGAGTCAGACTCCAATTAATGCCATTAGCTTAATACTTAAATGCTTTCTATTTGATTTGATAAGTAGGCGAAGTGTTAGAACTATGGTAGGCAAACTTTATCAACATTTTGAATATTTCCGTCAGTCATAGTTCTAAACCAAAATGTTCGTGTAATTGTCAGGAAATTTGTTATTATTTATCGACCGCTATTCCCCCCCCCCCTACTTCTTGATTTCCAATAGTATGTAAAAGGTGGGTCGATTAATCGTAAAAGAATAACTGAATGGTTTAGTTTTTTTTAAAATTACGATTAGTCGAGAAATTAATATTTCCGCAGCACTATTTCGAATTAATTTGGTCGATTAAAATTCTATTAAAGTTTAAGAAAACATTTCTCTTATTTTTTTTTCCAATTCATTATTAGTCATTTATATTTTTTTGTTTCTTACACTTTTTCCCCTCGTATTATTATTATTTAATTAAACAAGCATACGTAAACAAAAAGGTTTTTCTTTCTTGCATAGAAGAACGAATTTGCTTTATTACGTCACAAAATTGAGGAGCATTGGATTTACCGCGGCTTAACCAATTTTGCGAAATAATCAATCGCGACTTAACGTGATCTATATATGCGCTATAAAATATAATTATTCGAAATTAATTGATTAATCGATAAAAAATCCAGATTAATCGAACACATTTTTTAAAATCAGAACCAGCCCTAATATAAATATTTAATCTTGAAAAAAAACTGACATGGAAATAGAATAATGTATTAGACAAATGGTGGTGATTATAGCCTCGTCAGGACGACCCAATATGCGGCTGCATACGCGCTCGTTCACTTCCGGTTATTGCTATTCTTGGTAACATTTTTTTATAAGGTTAAAATTTTCAAAGGTGAATGTGGCTGTTTGGTCGTATTGATAGTAAGATAGTACGCTACATCGTAGGTCCGGGGTTTGATTCCTTATTGATGCCTATTTTTTTTTCAAACAATACTACATGAATTGATAATGAATAAGATTTTTTTTTAATGGTTTGTTTTGATGTTAGGTTTAGGGATATACTTTAGGGCTTAGGGTTACGTTAAGTGATAGTGATAGTTATTAGGGTTTGGGTTAGGTTTAGTGATAGTTTTTAGGGTTTGGGTTAGGTTTAGTGATAGCATTTAGGTTTTGGGTTAGGTTTAGTGATAGTTTTTAGGGTTGGGTTAGGTTTAGTGATAGTTTTTAGGGTTTTGGGTTAGGTTTAGTGATATATTTTAGAGATTGTTTGAATGCACATATAGAACCGGATGTTCAATGAAAGGCGCAGTGAATACTTGTAACTCTTCAATTTTATAAACATCATTTTATAAACAATGTTACCAAGATTAGCAATAACCGGAAGTGGACGAGCGCGTATGCAGCCGCATATTGGGTCGTCCTGACGAGGCTATAATCACTACCTAGGAAAATATCAAGGTTTTTAAGTTAAGCAAGTTTCAATATTCCCGATTCTATTTTTGTACCTCCCCCCCCCCCAAGCCTCCGCAAAGGGTCTGACTCACTGCTATAAATTATAAATCTTTGTTTGTCCTGCACTCCCGTCAACAACAAAGTAACACATATTCTAATATCAACTTCCAGGGACATTTTTGAACATTCAATGTAAAAACAGCTTTTGATTTCTAAATCATGTTGTTTTTTTAATATTCTTTCAACTTGTTTCTTTTGGGTAGCTTGGTGTTAATGAATAAGAAACCAATTAATCACCTTGAACTTGTAAAAAAACAAAAACTGCTGTCAATGACGGGTGACAGCAATGACACCTTTAACAGTTACAAACAATGCCACATCTGCACGTGCTTTCAATGCTACTTCAACATGTACAGCCAAATGCTTTATCAAAATGTAAATTAAATGCTACTTCAACATGCTCAGTCCGTGTGAGCTCCACATGAACAATATACGTTAAATCAAAACGTACAATCATTGCTAAGTTTAATCTACAAAATATATGCTGGTAACTTATGTTATCTGTCCCAAGCCGCGAAGCAGTTTAGAATTACCGCGCAACAAATTTCTATTACTTTATATATGTGTGTTTGTGAAATATATAATTTTGCGCAGTATAAAAAAAATAATTCTGCACACATTTGAATACGAGATTAACTTTTCGCACATGGACCAACGAAATCTGAATGGAATATCAGATGACTATGGTATGAATGTGTTCAGCCATGACATCTCAGTTAATATATTTCTTGTCTTTCTTCCAGACTGACTGAATTTTTTTTCTGTCAACCCAGTATGGCGTTCTATTTTGACGAAGAAATGAATTGGGTCGTAAGTATACTACTACAATCATCGTGTTGTGTGAGGGTTATGTTGTCCCATATCAGTGATTGTGTGGTTTGAATGTTGTGCCATGTCAGTGATTGTGTGGTTTGTATGTTGTGCCATGCCAGTGATTGTGTGGTTTGTATGTTGTGCCATGTTAGTGATTGTGTGGTTTGTATGTTGTGCCATGTCAGTGATTGTGTGGTTTGTATGTTGTGCCATGCCAGGGATTGTGTGGTTTGAAATTTGTGCCATGTCAGTGATTGTGTGGTTTGAATGTTGTGCCATGTCAGTGATTGTGTGGTTTGTATGTTGTGCCATGTCAGTGATTGTGTGGTTTGTATGTTGTGCCATGCCAGTGATTGTGTGGTTTGAATGTTGCGCCATGTCAGTGATTGTGTGGTTTGTAAGTTGTGCCATGTCAGTGATTGTGTGGTTTGTATGTTGTGCCATGTCAGTGATTGTGTGTGTTGGGTCAAGTCAATCATTTTCTGGTGGTATGTCGATTGTTTTGAATAATGGAAGGTTAAAAATTTAGAATTTGGAACCTTTGAGCGAGCTCAGTGGCAAGTTCTTATAAGGAATAAATACTTTTGTATTCTTTCGACCTTAATTTTAAGAGAAATAATTTAATGACAACCATCTTACTTTAGGTATCTGGGTTCAAGTGACGTATTAACATAGATATGTGCAGACTTAACAAAATAGTTCTTCAAGTGAAGTATGATAATTGATTTCTTTATCAGTTTTTGTCTGAAAATGTGAGCAGCCAACAAGAAAACGTTGGGCTAGACTAAGACACTGATGCTTCTTAGTTGCCTTTATGGTGGGAAAGTAGACATCTTGTTGTTGTTGTTTTTGTTTTTTGTTTGTTTGTTGTTTTTTTGTTGTTGTTGTTTTCACATTTCAATACATCTTTAGCCTTAGGCTAGAAATGGACATGTCTATCTTCAGGACACTCAAACAGATACTTTAAAATAGAGACAATAAAACGAGATATTTAAACATAGACACTAAAACAAAGACACTCAAGCGAAGACTCTACTCAAAAGGGAAATAAATTGCCAGTCTCGTTCTTGAGTAACGGGAATTCCATTTTGTGACAAAAATCATTCTAATTTTTTCCCTTGAACGGATTTTTAGGAACGGAAACTCTGAAATTTGAACGTGGAAATTTCTTGGAGTTTTGTGTATTTCCTAAAGAAAACACACCGAAATATGGAGTTTGAACATAGTAAATTTATTCAAGCAATAAGCAAAATTTAAATCTATAATGATGATGTGTTAGACCTGTGACACACATTCAATTCGACCATGTTGATGTAGGATCTCGGTCAAGTTATTAAAAGGACATTATAAACTCTGCATTTTTTCAAGCCAATTTTTCCATTAAAAGATGTAACAGTATTTTGAAACTTTTGGAATCAGAGTTATTTTCAATCCGCTATGTTTTCTAGGAAATAATAGAATATAGAACTGTATCTGGCTTTGTAAGACTATTTTAAATTAAGCGGCGCTAAGTGGTGCTATTTAGTACAAGGTGCTGGTTCTTTGTTGTGCTATGTAGTGTTGTTACCATCTGTTGTTTTTTTGGGACTATGCGATGCTTTGACTTTGTTTTGTAATAACCTGATATGTGTGGTTATATTGGACTATGTTATGATATTTGGGACACACTGGGACTATGTGGGACAAACTGGGGCTATGTGGGACAAACTGGGGCTATGTTGTGCTATGATGGGCAATGTGGTGCTAATAGGGGCTATTTTGTGCTATAATGCACTATGTGGGACTGTGTTGTGCTAGAATTATGTGGTTTTATGTGAAGCTACGTGTGCTGAAATTTGAAATAAAAAACGAACAATAGATACGAAAAAAAAAATCAAACATGTTGAAAAGAGTTTTAAATGCGTTTGGGCATTGCACTGCTGAAATCTTTTATTCAAAACACATCGATGCAGCAATACTCTAGTATTTAAATCATTTAGTCTCTTCGATCAAACCATTTTGTCCCACAATGTTCGAATCTTCGCGAAGCTTACACAATGCGTTCGTTTCCATTGTCACGTTGTTTCTTAATAGTTTAGCTGGAGCTGAATGTTCGCGAATGTCTGTAATAAGCAGAGTGCACTCTTTATTCTCCTCCAGAACAACAGCTCTGTTTGTGACCGGCAAGAAGATGACCTCTGTGACCAGCAGGCCTTCTCTGATATGGAACATGATGCTGGACCTAACTATTCCATCAAACGAAGCCGGGAAATAGACATCCAAGTTGCAAAAGAAGATAGAAGGTATGTTTCATAATGAAGTATATAACTTAATAACCTTACACCGATTGGATACTTTTACACTTCATGTCAAGCATATTCTCTGATAGGCATTGTGAACATGAATAGAAAAGCTTTAAATTGTTAGGAAGGGTGCACTAATAGTTAATTTTAGAGAATCAGTAAGTTATTTAAAGAACTCGTAGAATATGAAATACAGCGGAATCAAACCTCCCCACCAAAAATTGACCCTCATTTACCTACAACAAGAATACCTAAATGAAGCTCCATTGTGGTTCTAGAACCTTCAGGCTTCAGTCCAAGTGGAACATTTTCTAAGTAGATAGAAAAATATATACAAAATTCCACAGCACGTAATATAATCGTTAAACAAATTATGACCCTTTTTTTTTAAAGCGTTTACCTTTTGTCTCAATTCCAACATGTAAAGGTGTGTTTGAGAAGCGGTTTCATGTTTCCACCTGCTATATTCGCCTCCTTCAAAGTATCGCTGCCTGCTATATTCGCCTTGTTCAAAGTAATCAAAGTATCGCTGCCTGCTATATTCACCTCGTTTAAAGTATCGCTGACAGTGTCTGCTTTCTTTAGAGATTGGGTGGGTAGGGGAGATATGATTCAATAATATCTTTCGTACCCAGCCCCACCCCCAGATTAAGTAAACTAATGTTTGTCTTTAATTAGAAATTAATAGAAGCTAAGTAACACGTTAATATTAACAATTCGAAAATACTAAAATATTTAAAAGGTACATTTAATAGATTGGCTGAAATGCTAAGAACTACCGGTATATAAATGTTGTTAAAACGATGTATTTTCATACAATACAAAATATTGACATTATTTCTACATTCAATTCTGGACAGTGCTCATCCTAACTTTGCTGAAGAGATTTCAGAATTTAAAAGAAATATGATTATAGTTTTTTTATGGATTGTATTTTTAAAAAACGGAGCGCAGTGGTCTAGCGGTAGCACCCTGGACTGTCGAACCGAGGCAAAGAAAGTCACGGGTTCGAACATCGGTGCTTGCAAGGCCCCCGGTGCATTGAGCTAGCCACACAATCACTTGATCGTGAGTGGTGGCTCAATGAAACTTGTGAACGCTACCTCACTTACACCCATAGGCCGTCACGGTCTGAAAAGGGGCTATCTTTAATATTAAAAAAAAAAAAAAAACGTTTATAATCTTCTTCTACTTTAAAAAAAAAAAATTTAACATTTATATATTTTTTGTTCTTTATTTAAACAATCCTTAATGGTCACTAACATAGAGAACCAACACATCAAATCACTAACATAGAGAACCAACACATCAAATCACTAACATAGAGAACCAACACATCAAATCACTAACATAGAGAACCAACACATCAAGTCACTAACATAGAGAACCAACACATCAAATCACTAACATAGAGAACCAACACATCAAATTACTAACATAGAGAACCAACACATCAAATTACTAACATAGAGAACCAACACATCAAATCACTAACATACCAGAGAACCAAAATATCAAATTACTAACATAGAGAACCAACACATCAAATCACTAACATAGAGAACCAACACATCAAATCACTAACAGATTAATTAAATTTTAATGTTTTCAATATTATAGGATTTCTCCCGGACTTGATTCTGGTCACTTCAGTGATTCCCAGGACTTTCCCAATGTAAGTCAACAAATTTTATGTCAAATCCGAATTTATCCGAATTTTATTAACCAGTATAGAAGATATCAGTGAGCATGACATTAAATTATACACATACCCAGAAATCCTTGCCTTTTTATATTGCTAGGGAGGTGCTGGAACGAACCAATCAGATCCCTCCTTAAGGAACCAAGTGTCTGGTCAATACATCCGACAAGGCGATCAGACAACCTCCATGTCATTGAAAAACTCGCTGCTAGTCTACCCCACAACACCTGGTCCCCAAGAGCTTTGTGTCGATCAAACTCAAAGTAATATCTACATTCCTTATTCTGTTTTTTGTTCTAAACAATAGAATTTCAAGCAGTCTTTTATTTACCCCTATCAAACAATTTGGTATCGCAAACAGACTTATACTGTGATTATGATAAGCTGTTAGACTGTTTTTTTGCAATGCTAAACTGTACATTTGTCTTTAGATTTACTGAGCCCAACAAACTCCGGCCTCAAACGATCTTACAAAGATGATCAGTTGGCGGACATGAAGAGAGGCAAGCGAGGTGACGAAGATGCGACAGGTAGCCCTACCAAACCAAGGGTCATCACAGCCACGCCCCTGCCTAAAGACACCTCCTGTGGCAATTTTTTTAATCACAATGACCAATACCTTGGTTTTGGCGGACAGAGTCGAGGCAACTTGTGTTTGACAACGTCACCTTCCAGGAACGCCAGACGAGGTTTATCGCTGGAAGTCTCCTCCGCTCGGGCCAATCAAAAAGCTCAAGCTCAAGGGGGGACCACTTTCACCAAAAATGGACGTCCAGAAGAAAGTCAAAAGAGTGGTGCGCTCTTTGGATCAGTGCAGCAGAATCACATCGCCTCAGAGATTCCTATTAAATTCGAGGAACACCAGCAGCCGACAAAATGCAGTCCAGAAGTCAATCAAAGCTTACAAGTCCACCTAAGGCTACAAAATGGCAGCTCGGTACCCGAGGGTCAAGGACTAAATGAAGCGAAATTCAAGGGAGAGAACTGCGATCAGTCAGTCAACCCCAAAGATAAGACTCGTCAACAAATTGAGGTCAGTATCGATTTAAAATTTTAAAAAATGTATCGTATCGAAATAAAGCTCGAAAAAAATGTTTATTTCTTTAAAATATATCTATAGCAGTCGGTTACATTTGTTAAAAAATGTGCAGCTTTTTATGCTGAACTAAAATTTCTGGTTGTTTCTATGTAGCTTTCAGAAGAAGACGAGAAAAGGCTAAGACAGCAAATGAAGAACCGACAGTATGCCAAGGAGAGCAGAGAAAGGAAGAACAAGAGACTAGAGACGCTAGAGAAAGTAAGTGGAAGGCTGTAAGTGAATTTGGGGCAAGAAAGGCGTAGATCTAAATCTTGTATCTTTTACAGCAATAATAATTTACTTCCTGTATCACTACACTATTGGCGTAGATCTACTTCCTTTATCTTTTACTACAATAATTTAGTATTTCTTGTATCTTTCATTGCCAAAAATTATGTAATTCCTGGATTTGCCACTGCAATAATGACGTACTTTCTGTTTGTGTCACTGTTTAGGAAAAAAAAGAGAAAGATGTTGAAATAGATGTCTTAAGAAAAATGCTCACGGGTGTTTACTACAAACTGAAAGGGCGTGAAATCAACTGGCAATTCCAAATAATTAATTGGTTCTTAAAGCAACCCAATGGTGGCCAGGGATATGTTGAGTTGCAATGTTTATTGCCAGGTAAATGTAATCTCATTTTAAGGCAATGGTGATCTCTGCAACTGTAAATAATTTGAACATTAGTTTAATGGTCACTGTATACTTATCCAATTTTTAAGTTGCAAGTGTAGATCTTTGCCTATAAAGTCTAAGTATAAACAAGGTGTAGCTCTTCAAGTTTAAACTACGTGGCCTTAAAGCTCAATACTATTTACCATCAAGTCTGCTTTATCAGACATGACCTTTCATCTTTGATCTCTGTAACTAAACTGTTTCGTTTCTCTGACCAGCTGATGAAGATATTTTGAAAGACCTCGGTAACTCCCACTTCGGTAAAGTTATCCCCCCTCCCAGCAAAACCGATAACGTCACGTCTGCGACGGACGAACAGGTGAGAATAAATGACCTGCCAAATGTCCGAGGACTCACAGACAAGGCCTGTAGCTCCAAGCCGTTACGTAGTAACGGCTTGACGTCCGGCCTGGAAACCATTGTAAGTAATGATTTTATTATGTCCGGCCAGGAAAATAATGTCAGCAATGTGCCAACTTTCCTGGTCCAAGAGGAAATGGTCACCAAACACAGGGACTCCCAGCCGTTAGTCTTTACACCGGGACGATCCACAAGACGTCACTCAGACTTGGCCTCTGTGGTGATGCCAGACACAATGACGGGATGTGCTCAAGGCAGCAGCCCCGGGCAACACACAACACACGATGGTCACGCTGGTGTGGTGGGTTTGTTCGGGTCAAACATTACCAACACGTGTCAGAGTCGAAAAGGATCAGGTGATTTTGATGACGTCTCACCATGGTGCACACAATTTCCGGACAACAGAAACAGCCAGGGGCAAAGAACCCATGACAGTAGAAACAGTCAGGGGCAAAGAACCCATGACGGTAGAAACAGTCAGGGGCAAAGAACCCATGACAGTAGAAGCAGTCAGGGGCAAAGAATCCATGATGGTAGAAACAGTCAGGGGCAAAGAACTGCAGACAGTAATTTTTTGTACGTGCCCACCCAAGAGTTAGAGTTATTGGAATCTGATTTGGAGGACCCGCTTACATCTGAAGTCTTTAACTTATCTTCAATGGATCTAGAGTTGTTTGCATCAGGAGTACCCGAATTATCCTAGCACACCACAAAGTCATGATACAAGTCGTTAACCTGAGAAGTGAATTTCATTGTATTCTTGGCAAGGAGTGAATGTAGTGATCCGGTCTGATTGAAGTGATGAATGAATTGATATGGTTTGATTGATTTACTGTGTGAATTGGTAAAAAATCAATTTGAAGTTCTGTGTGCAATGATTCAGTGATTTCAGCGACTTAATGTAGCGATTAACTCCATATAATATTTGATGCGCCTTTTGAAAGACTGACGACAATGTTTGTCACGAGTTTATACAAGAACTCACCCCTTTTTTCGGATGATGACGTCATCGGGAAAGCATGGCTTGGTGATGTTCAGTTTTTGTTTTTTCCTTTACCCTTGATAAATTGTCCTTGACCCCAGGTCGTCCATAATTTGGACTACGATGACCTTCTATTTATAGAGTGCGTAGAGCTGTTGTTTGGTGTCGAACTGATATCAGATCCATAACGATGGCCTTGTAGTTGTACCCCAGATTTGTAGTCGCCTTAAGGTGTTGTATTATAAGCTATAATTGGATCACATCGTAATACAGGAAGGCGCGTAACAAGGGCATCCTAACACCGGGATATGTTTCTATAATCAATGTTGATGGGAAGGAAGAACTTTTTGTGTCACAACGTTTCGGCTGAAGAGAAGGATGTCGACCGTGACGCCACGTCGCTTCCGGTTGCTGGAAAAGAGCTCTATAAATTCTAGAAGGATTTTCAAAAATGGAAGGTTTTAGGGTTTGCCTTTGGTATAGCTATAGAATTGTAATTTTAGATTTTTAAAGAACCTGCCATAACAACAAAGATGGCTGCCTGTAATGGCTGTGACGTCACGGTCGACAAACTTCGTATTTACCATTTTTTCAAGCAGTATGAAAGTTAAGTGCCATTTATAATTGTTATTTATTTATTTATAGATGTTACAATGTTAAAAAAAAACATTTTTAAATTACATAAATGCTAATGTCTACAATTATTTTTCTATACACTTTTTTAATAAAAGAAAAGAAAATGAAAAAAAAGACAAAAAAAAAAAAAAAAA
>MUZC01001703.1:323388-396538 GCA_002072015.1 Radix auricularia
ATATATATATATATATATGTATATTGTCTTTACCGGACAGCCGGATTTTTTCGGATCTATGAAGTGACATTCTGCCGAATTTGTAAAATAACCGGATTACGAATTTGCCAGAGACGAAATCCGGTACACCGTTAAAATAGTATGTCCCCATGTATATTATGTCCCAATGTTGTTATGCTCCAATGTATATTATTGCCAGATTATATATTATAACCACACGTATAACATTTCCCCTATTACTACATGTATTACATAAATAGCATATTCCCAAGTAAGATGTTCCAGGGAAAGGATACCTCAAGTATAATGTTCTGGGTATAGAATATCCCAAGTACATTGTTCTGGGTATAGAATATCCCAAGTAAATTGTTCTGGGCATAGAATATCCCAAGTATATTGTTGTGGGTATAGAATATCCCAAGTATATTGTTCTGGGCATAGGATATCCCAAGTATATTGTTCTGGGCATAGAATATCCCAATTATATTGTTCTGGGCATAGAATATCCCAAGTATATTGTTCTGGGCATAGAATATCCCAAGTATATTGTTCCAGGCATTTAGTGTCCCCAGATAAAGTATGTACTGATATGTATTATGCCATCGGCGTATGTCCCCAAATACTTAAGTTATCAGATTTCCCCAAATGTAGATATGCATTCTCATACACATCACACATCCAAAACAAGCATTGCGTGTTTACATCACACAACCAAATACCAACATTGTGTGTTTACAGCAGACGTAGCGTCCGAACACTTAAATTATTTATTTTATAGTATTGAATTAAAATTAAGAGTTCTGTAACACATATAGTTTTATACACAGGGGTCACGTCACAGGGGTCACGCCACTGGGGTCACGACATGGGCGTCAAGTATCGCCACTCTATCGTGGGTGATGGTCACGTGGTTCACTTATCACCACATTGTTATTGCTATACTCAATACTATAACAGGATATGACATCAGGAAATGACGTGGTGGCACTTTTAGAATAATATCGGGAAAAATCTCTTTTTTTTTCTTCTCGTCATTAGGAAAATTCCCGTTTTTATTGGCGTCTTATAGTTCGTAGAATTTCCATAAACACTACCCCCCCCCCCACACACACACACATGCACACAAACACACATATGCTCACGCCCTCTTACTCCCTGCAGCTCTTAATAGTGCCATAAACTCATAAACTCATGTTGAGATATGAACAATAACTTCTAAAAGATGCCGAAAAAATAATATTAGTTTCCAATAATTGATCTAGTTCTCATGTCCTTCTAAATTTAAATAAAAAATATCGCTTTAGTTGTTTTCTGTACGTAGCTGCTTATTCTTTTAAAGAAAATTATAATAATAACGTTTACATTACAGACGCTCCTTACGAAAATCTATTCTTTATGTGTGCCATCCAGTTTATTGAGTGTACCCCTCACCTTACCCCACCCCTCCCACATCAAATTTTGTCGTCTAGCCAACTGTCACACAACTGATCCATGTCTTCAATCAAAAAACATAAAATGTGTAAAAAAAAAAAAAAATAATAATAATAATAATAATTTATTTTTTTTAAATTAAGAGAAAATTAAATTTTAAAAAAATAATAATATTGAAACAATTAAATTATTCCTATAATTATTATTTTTTAACTGAATAGTAATAGTCATAACATATTTTTATAGTAAATTGAAACAAAAAATTAAAGCCAAATACAAAAAAAAAATTTTTATTTTTATTCAAATATATCAGAATGATTTCCCACTTTCAATTTAACTGTTTGGTGCCGCGATATTTTTTTTTTTATATTGACCCCATTGCCTGTTACCGGTTATATTTGAAATAATGTTCTTTAACTTTCTTAAAATAAAGCCATTTGAAAGAACGCAATACTCCTTTGTTGCTATAAAGAGTGTGTGCAGTTGGTGTGCAAAGCTTGCTGTTTCACACGTAGCATGAACACACTATTTATAGTGAGGACAGCTTCCAAACGTTAAAATAAACATATTAATACATTTAAGCGTATCAAATAAATAATATAATAGTCCAAGTCACTGGATGTAGAACGCTGAGGAACGATGCACGACAGTGTACAGCAGTTGGTTGAAAAATCGTGTGGTGATTAGAGCTGTAAAAATATTCAATATGATGACGTCATTGTTTGGTGTGCATCGGTGCGCAAAATAAAACCCCTATTATTAAATACTTTGCGTACATTTCAGAAAGTTTAATATTTCGTATTTATCAAAAAAGGACAAGTTAGTTGGGCTTTTGAAAAAGGTTGGCGCCGTAGGCGCCCTAAAAAAGTGGGCGCCGCAGGCGCCCCTGTACAATCTAGTGTTTGTATATTTGACTAGCACAGTTCTCATAGTATGCCTTGATTTTTTATTTTTTTTAAATGACGATTGAGATATGACTGGTATCTATGGCCCTAAGTTCATCGGGATCCTTCCGTCTCAAGAGCCGATGGTGCCTAACCATTGGGTTGGGTTGCATTTCATCGCGTGGCTGTGCAGTCCTATCCTAGAGTGACAGTCTTTTCCACAGCTTTTGTACACGAGATCTGTGCTTCCCAATGTTTTGACCTTTCTCCTAGCTCTTCTGTCTGTAGCCTCCTCCATCCTTCGTTCCTCGGTTACTATGAAGCCCCCTTTGACAACTGTGCGCCATGTAGATCAGTCTTCTGCCTTACACAACCAGTCGCTTGTGCATATTCTGGCTGCTTTCATGTCCCTTTGGCAGACATCTTTAAATAGCAGACGGGGCGGCCTGTCTTCCTTTTTCCTGATTCCAGTTCTCCATATAGGAGTTCCTTTGGGATGCGGCCAGGGCTCATTCTTTTTACATGTCCTAGCCATCTTAGGCATCTTTCACTAAGGATCGAGAACATGCTTTGGATATTGGCACGCATAAGGACCTCACTATTTGGCACTTCGTCCTGCCATTTAATGCCAAGGATGAGACGCAGGCACCTCAAGTGGGAACTATTAAGTTTGCGCTCATGAAATACATAAGGGGTATATGCCCTAAGTATAGTTGTACTATGAGTAGTCTCTATAGACTTGTAGCACCAGTGACAGGGTTAATATGTGTTGGCCTATACTACTCATAATACTATGTATGGGATCTTTTGACCTATGGTCACTAGCTCTATATTTGATCCTATCGATCTAAGATCACACGTGTTATGGTTCTTTTCTATTGACTTATGGTCACTAGGAGTTAAACTGGCATTCACTGACCTCTGGTCACTCGAGATATGGTTAGTCTTTATTATCCTGTGGTCACAGGATTTATATGTATCGGCTTGTAGTCAATATAGTCTCTATTAGTCTCTATTGAACTCTGGTTACGAATGCTATGATTGGCCACTATTATGTCATTTTCTAATATTGACATATCGTCACTTAATTTTTCCTTTAAGCTACGTGGCTGTGCAGATATCTGACCGACGCCGCACAGCAGTTTAGAATTACCGCGCAGCAAATTTTTGTAAATATTGCACACAAAATGAATGCTGTGCAACTTTGCACACAATTATTATTTTTTTTACTTCGCACTTGGATAAACGAACCTTAGAGGGAATATTAATTATCAGTGGTTTGGGATTAGTCTGTATCAACGATGGCCCAATCGTGGCTCGCGAGGCGCATACAGCTCTTCTCTGCTCACAATATTGATCGCGAAAAAAATTATGAAAGATATGTTGCAATGATTAGTGGAGAATTTCCTTAGCCAGAATAAAAACTCATAGTGCTTCAATGCGGCTCTTAAAATAAATGTGTATTTTAAAATGTCTCGCAGTTACTCCAGGTCTGTCAAGTCCAGGTTGGACTATTTATACTTTCATCAAAGATTATATCTTATCTGTTAAAGAAGATTATTGCGGCCTACGCTTATCCATTGTCATTTAAGTTGAACTATTCTTTGCTCAAATTCGACAATATAATGATTTTTTAAAGGAAATGTATGTACTTTAAATGTTATGAGAATCTTGACTAACATTTGTAAAAAAAAAATAATAATAATAAAAAAAAACCATTGTGACCCTATCTGAAATGACAGTCTGAAATTTAATGGATGCACGAAGTCAGACCATTTGAACACATTGTCTATCTAGATATATAATATCGCCAGGTCAAACAGAAGACGTTTGAAAATAAGCTTGACGAATTGCCCTTGCTGGGGTCAACCAATCATAGTTTATGTTTGGCAAGTGAAATGGTGCAGTGGGGGTGGGAATGTCCCGAGACCAACAATGCTTCTTGCCTTCACTTACGTTGCTCCTTTTACTCTCTGTAGTTTCAGTTGCCGAACTGAACATCATTTTCTGATCGAGACAAAATCTCTGAGCTGATGACACAACTTGATTGACGTTAGTGAATCTTAGTGACGTCATTGACGTCATTTGAGGACAGAGAAATCCCTCCTCAACATTGTTATAAGTTGTAATTTTATGAAAGTATGGCATTGATTGTGTTACCGGTATCTTCATTGCAGTTGTACGCTGTTGCTGTTTTCATGGTAGTAGTACACTGTTATTGTTTCATGGTAGTAGTACACTGTTATTGTTTTCATGATAGTAGTACACTGTTATTGTTTTCATGTTAGTAGTACACTGTTATTGTTTTCATGATAGTAGTACAATGTTATTGTTTTCATGTTAGTAGTACACTGTTATTGTTTTCATGGTAGTAGTACACTGTTATTGTTTTCATGGTAGTAGTACACTGTTATTGTTTTCATGTTAGTAGTACACTGTTATTTTTTTCATGGTAGTAGTACACTGTTATTGTTTTCATGTTAGTAGTACACTGTTATTGTTTTCATGATAGTAGTACACTGTTATTGTTTTCATAATAGTAGTACACTGTTATTGTTTTCATGGTAGTAGTACACTGTTATTGTTTTCATGTTAGTAGTACACTGTTATTGTTTTCATGGCTTTTGTACATTATATTATTGTCTTCATGTCAATTGTACACTTTAATATGGAATGTCCAGCTCTCAGGTTTAAATCATATGTTCTGTATGGTAAAATGTCAGTGTGCACATATGAAATTGTTTATGATATAACCTCCGGTTAAAACCGGTTTTCACAATGACAATACATCCATCCAGGCTACTAAATATTATTCCTATTTTATATACATGCATAATAACATTGAGAGAGCATGTTTAAGTGCAATGTTAGAAGAATGAATGAAACTGTATAGATGGTTACTGTCACTTAATCAATTTTTTTTACACAGCACGCGACCTATTTCCATTACCCATGTTCCATCACTTGAACTATTTTCAAAACTCACAACCCAGCACGCGACCTATTTCCATTACCCATGTTCCCTCACTTGACCTAATTTCAAAACTCACAACCCAGCATGCGACCTATTTCCATTACCCATGCTCCCTCACTTGACCTATTTTCAAAACTCACAACCTAGCACGCCACCTATTTCCATTACCCATGATCCCTCACTTGACCTATTTTCAAAACTCACAACCCAGCACGCGACCTATTTCCATTACCCATGTTCCATCACTTGAACTATTTTCAAAACTCACAACCCAGCACGCGACCTATTTCCATTACCCATGTTCCCTCACTTGACCTATTTTCAAAACTCACAACCCAGCACGCGACCTATTTCCATTACCCATGATCCCTCACTTGACCTATTTTCAAAACTCACAACCCAGCACGCGACCTATTTCCATTACGCATATTCCCTCACTTGACCTATATTATTAAAACCCGCCAATAATTTTGGAATAGTGTTCAATGACATGAAACGTTCTGTCAGACATGCTACATGACAGTCATTTGGTGGTCATATTCTTTATGGTTTTAAAGTCATGTGACATTTGATGACAAATATTCTCTAGAACAGGGGTCTCTAAACTAGGGAGATACTATTTTACGCTTAGTTTATTAACACAAAACTGTGTAGTCGGCCCCCAAACTGCTGTTTGACGTTTAATGCGGTCCTCCGGCAGAAAAGTTTGGAGACCCGTGCTCTAGAACATTGACATGAGACAATCTATCTGAAATGACTATTAAAAAAACTATATTAAATGTATTTGATATTTGACAATTTTGTAAGAAATTGTAATATCTTGTGTGTGACATTGAGGTCTAGATAATATTGCTTGAAATGACTGACACAACATGACATAAAAATAGTGTGTTTTTTAAAGCTGTCATGAAATAGCAATGGTTAATTCCTACAATATACTGCTTCCGTTATATTTATATAGCATATTTATTATATCTGTAAGTTTTCTTAATGTTCATGTTTAATTTATGCATAATTTTTCAAAACTATTTGGTTTGATGAAAATGTTTTTTTATTAGCTTCATTGTCTTAATGTCACGCACTCTTGTCACAGCGTGCTCAGACAGTTGTCATGGTGTTTTCTGACAGATATAGTGTGCTCTGACAGATGTCACATTGTGTTCCGACAGATGCCATTGTGCCGGTGACAGATGTCACAGTGTGTTCTGGCAGATTTCACAGTTTTTTCTGACAGATGTCATTGTGTGCTGTGACATATGTCATTGTGTGCTCTGAAGATGTCAAGTATCAATGTCAAGGGGAAGATGTTCGACGGAATTTCTCCCATTAATTTTTTTTCTATGCGATAATCGTTCAAGTTTTTGTCTAGACTCTAAAGACTACAGATATATGTTAGTATGTGTTAGGGTAGTTAACTATTAATATGAATGTTTTGATGGTATATTTATAGTTATTTATTTTTAGTTATTTGTTTATTTCTATGTGTTCATTTTATTTAATTTGCGATTTATATCAGGAAAGTCTATGCATGAAATAAGAAACAATCCAGTATCCATTTTCCACTAGTTGCACGTGGATTTTTAAATTATATTGTTATTGTAATTCAGGAGGGTATCCGACCCTTAAACCCCGTTCCATCCCCTACTTTGAAGATCCTCCGTCGACGCCTTGGCACCTATGTTCATAAAGATGATGATTTAATATGAAGAAAATTTCATGGCATGTTGCTTTTTAAAACGTTTCTCATATAATTATTGGGGAAATTTTGTAGACTTTTTTTTTTTTTTTTGCGTTTGTGTATAGATCTAGATCTCTTTTCCATGACCTCATCATTATTGTTATTGAGCTTCCATTCTAAGATTTAAATTAGTAAACTTATTACTGCTGCCAAAATTTTATCTTATTTAAGAATTCAAAAAAATGTTATAGTTTGTAATCCTTGCAATTATCGAACACTTTTTCCACACTTGGTTTTGTATTAAAATAAGGTTAACTATGTAAAGAAGATTCGATTTATCTCTCGATTTTTATTTATTTATTTATTTATTTTTTTTTTATTTTAATTTATTTTTTTCCTTTTGAATTTGAAATGACACAATATGCATGAAAACTGAAAAAAAAAAATATGAATCAAACATGTAATCGTTAAAATTGTTTCCCAACTTCCATATTCTGTAAGGCTTGAGATTACTGTCCTGATAAGTATCTAGGCGCCATCTGTTGGGCTGTGCCATACAATATTATCTTAGACCTCTCTCTACAGTATCTAGGGCTACTTGCGCCATCCGCTGGGCTGTGCCATACAATATTGTCCCCCTACAGTGTCTTGGCAAGCTGCGCCATCTGCTGGGCTGCGCCATCTGATGAGCTGTGCCTTACAAAGTTTTTTAGCGTAGGTTACTAAATATTTCTATAGCATTATTTAATCTATGTGTATTGTAGTGCTTGAGTAGAGCAATATTTAATCATAATCACTTTTCAATTTTAATTATAATTTGCAATGATCAAAATTAGAGGCTATTACACATGATTGAATTCACCAAAAAAAAATTATTATTATTTGTAGAAAGTATTAGAAAGTATTTAAAGGAGATTCACAAAGTTTCCAAAGCTCAAATATTTCAGCGCCATATCATCTCTGTATTATGTATGAGGCAAATACATATTGATGGTTGGTTGTTTTTTTTAGTTGTTTTTTTTCTTTCAGTTTTTTTTTCTTTTTTTCAAAGTATTATCGTTTAGCTCAATAGAGTCTTTTTGCAGTAACTAAGATGACCAATCACTAATTACTGGGAATAACCACATTTTTGAAAATCCCAACTTCCAATTTATAAAAATTTTCATTTTTTTACAATGATTTTTTTTTAAGTTATTATTTTTGTTTTGTAAAACACATGTGAATTCAAGCGTAAAAAGTGTTTTCCGATAAATTTTACGAAATTAAATGAAAATATTAATGATAGCTTGATGACATGATCTCCTACCACACCAAACTGAAATAAAAATACTTTTCAAAACTAGTATCTGTTTCGTTATTGTGTAAAAAGTCACATCTTGTCACAAATGTCAATGTGTTATTGTGAACATAGTAGCACATCTTGTCACAAATGCCAATGTGTTATTGTGAACATAGTAGCACATCTTGTCACAAATGTCAATGTGAACATAGTAGCACATCTTGTCACAAATGTCAATGTGTTATTGTGAACATAGAAACACATCTTGTCACAAATGTCAATATGTTATTGTGAACATAGTAGCACATCTTGTCACAAATGTCAATGTGTTATTGTGATCATAGAAACGCATCTTATCACATGTCAATGTGTTACTGTGAACATAGTAGCACATCTTGTCACAAATGTCAATGTGTTATTGTGAACATAGTAGCACATCTTGTCACAAATGTCAATGTGTTATTGTGAACTTAGAAACACATCTTGTCACAAATGTCAATGTGTTATTGTGAACATAGAAACACATCTTGTCACAAATGTCAATGTGTTATTGTGAACATAGTAGCACATCTTGTCACAAATGTCAATGTGTTATTGTGAACACAGTAACACATCATGTCACAAATGTCAATGTGCTATTGTGAACATAGAAACACATCTTGTTACAAATGTTAATGTATTATTGTGAACACAGTACCACATCATGTCACAAAAAATCAAACGTTTTAAAACAGGGGCGTGCACGGTTGGGTGATGCCCAATGAGACTTTACTAATTTCTCCATCTCCCAATAAGAGAGCTAACGTTGAGCTCATACGCCCTTGACAAGACCATATGCTATTAGTTTTATGCTATTGTAGAAGAGCGACAATAAGGATACGTTAAAAGTTTTATTCTATTTTTGGATTTGATCATCCCTTGTTAGCAGCACTGCGCCCCCCTTCTTTCCTACACGCCAGTGTTTCTACAGTTAAAATTAAATTTTAAATTGTAAAAATTTAATGATACGGTTAATAAATTCTTTACTTAGTGTTTATTATCAAATATAATTGCATTTCAATAAAATCATATTTCTGTCTGACGAGTTATGTGTCCATGTTTTGTTGTTGCTTGTTTTGTTGATCAGGGGAGATATTAGAGACTAGAGTTTCTTGGTCCTGATAGGTCATGGTCTTGAAGGTCATAGTGCTTATAGGTCATGGTCCTGGTATGTCATGATCGTGATAGGCCATGGTCCTGATAGGTCATGGCCCTGAAAGGTCGTCGTCCTGATAGGTCCTGGTCCTGGTAGGTCATGGTCCTGATAGGTCATGTTCCTGATAGGTCATGATCCTGATAGGTCCTGGTATGTCATGGTCCTGATAGGTCATGGTCCTGATAGGTCATGGTCCTGGTTGGTCGTGGTCCTGATAGGTCATTGTCCTGATAGGTCATGGTCCTGATAGGTCATGGTCCTGATAGGGCATGATCTTGATAGGTCATGGTCCTGATAGGTCCTGGTCCTGGTAGGTCATGGTCTTGATAGGGCATGATCTTGATACGTCATGGTCCTGATAGGTCCTGGTCCTGGTAGGTCATGGTCCTGATAGGTCATGGTCCTGGTAGGTCATGGTCCTGATAGGGCATGATCTTGATACGTCATGGTCCTGATAGGTCATGGTCCTGATAGGTCATGGTCCTGGTAGGTCATGGTCCTGATAGGTCATGGTCCTGATAAGGCATGACCTTTATACGTCATGGTCCTGATAGGTCATGGTCCTGGTAGGTCATGGTCCTGGTAAGTCATGGTCCTGATAGGGCATGATCTTGATACGTCATGGTCCTGATAGGTCGTGGTCCTGATAGGTCATGGTCCTGATAGGTCATGGTCATGATAGGTCATGGTCCTGACATGACCGTGATTTTGATACGAATGCATTACGCGGTCTGTTAATTCCTCCAACTGACAATGTGAGACTGGAAGAGGATTCCAATGGCAACCGTGTAGCGACAACGTATTTGTGTCTAGAGTCTCCTGCCTTTCCATGTCCAGTTCCTCTCTGATTAGTCATTTACACCAGTCATAAAGCATCCTCTTCAATAACACGGAAACATCACGAAACTCTTACAGTGCATGGCAGTCAGGATGATCGATGTTTTGATCATTGATGCTCTTTAGGGAGACAAGAAGAAATGGAGAAAAAAAACTGTGATAAGAGAAAAAGGAAGACGGCAAAAAACGTGGTAAGGTATTTAGCTTTTGGTGGCGGCTTATAAAAATGAGGTGCATGGCAGTTTATAGGAGTGAGGTTGCAGTTTATAGGAGTGAGGTGGTGTGATGAGATTTGTACGGACGCATCAGCCTAAGTAACCCCTAACAACTAAACCACCCAGAGAGAAGGGGGGGTAGCTTGCCATCTAGAAATCTGACAGATGTGCATGCATATTTTCTTCTACGGTGCTGAAACAAGGAAGTCTTCATACCATTGGTCATATTTTGATGTAACCAATCAAGAATAATGGAAGTCACGTGACCATCAAACATATAAGCCGTGCAAAAGCAATCTTCATCTTTTTCACTGCCAAACACCAGAGGCGAACGTCGAACAGACCACCCGCAGAATTATATCACGGAAAAGCCGGCAATCTACCAGTCTAGGAGCCAACCAGAGAAAGAGTACACGTGAGGCAGCCGGACTACCGTCCCCCTCTTGTCTGTACCATTGCCGTAAAAGAATCGTCACAAAGCCTTGAGCTATTTCACCTCCCAGTTCATCACGTCATACCGTGATGGCTGAAGCCGACCATTGCTGTGTGACCGCATGATCGATGAATCTTATCAAAACACTCGGAGAGAAGTGATAACCCTTCTACCGTGAACGAGAATCGTCACAAGAGCCCTGAGCTATTTCACCTCCCAGTTCATCACGTCATACCGTGAGGGCTGAAGCCGACCATTGCTGTGTGACCGCATGGTCGATGAATCTTATCTACGCCCGGAGAGAAGTGATAACCCTTCTAATTCTACCGTGCACGATCTATTCAGATCAAAATATTTGTTTGTATACAAAGAAGCCTAGTCAAATCAACTGACAGCTACGTCATATGTCAACACGAGGGGCGGAGCTAACCCAGAAAGCTGACGTCACGTCGCCTAGAGACAAAACGAGGTCACGTCTTGGATACACTGCCACAGCGGACTACGTCACATTGTCAACACGAGGGGCGGGGCTAACCCCAGGAGGCTGACGTCACAGCGCACAGCGAAAGCGACGGAAAGACCAACCGTGTAACAGCGGTACACGCCAGACCCAGTGACCAGGGGCTTCACAAATATAAGTATTAAACTAAAGAAATATTGGCGTTGGGCAAGCCGTTATGATGATACTTAGCTAGCCATAATGCTTTAATAGCCTAAATATAGGGGCACATTATTAATTACACAGTAATTTTGCCATTGTATATATCTATTGTATATTAAAGTTAATCTTTTATGTTATACAAGGGTTCTTTGGCTTATCATTTGCGGAGATCACTAAAGTATGTCCTTGTGTGTGTGAAAATATAAAATACAAATAATACCCTAGACAACAGCCATATAACACATCTTTCACCACAGGTGGGAGTTTATAGGAGTGAGGTGGGAGTTTATAGCAGTGAGGTGCATGGCAGTTTATAGGAGTGAGGTGGCAGCTTATATAAAGTGAGGTGGCAGCTTACATGAGTGAGGTGGCAGTTTATACGAGTGAGGTGACAGTTTATATAAGTGAGGTGGCAGTTTATATGAGTGAGGTGGCAGTTTATAGGAGTGAGGTGGAAGTTTATAGGAATGAGGCGGCAGCTTATATGAGTGAGGTGACAGTAATTTATAGGAGTGAGGAAAAACAACGGGAGGAGGCTCGGCATTCATGTCACGTGGGTTTAGGTCCCATAACTCTAAAGGAGTTTGTGCTCTGAGTTGACTTTGGCGGGCTTTTTAGTACAGGTCAAACGAACGATAAATGTCAGAACTTTGACATTCTTAACGGTCACTACTATTGAAATGATGTTCAGACAAAACACTGTTTACCCTGTGCTACGATCTTTATGCATACTGAAACTCTGTAAGGGAGGTGGTGGTTCGTTTTCCTTATATATGACATGTGGCACCGTGAGTATACAACGATGAGATAACGCTGTGGATAGTGAGTAGAAAAGCCATCTTTGATCTGAGGTGTTCAGTCCGGATGACTGGTGAGTATCACACCGGCTGAGGTGTTCAGTCCGTATGACTGGTGAGTATCACAACGGCTGAGGTGTTCAGTCCGGATGACTGGTGAGTTGGTGAGTATCACAACGGCTGAGGTGTTCAGTCCGGATCCGGATGACTGGTGAGTTGGTGAGTATCACAACGGCTGAGGTGTTCAGTCCGGATGACTGGTGAGTTGGTGAGTCTCACAACGGCTGAGGCGGTTGTAATGTTCAAGGGAGGTAACCAAAAATTTAATTTTCTAAACTTGCATTTCTCTTGATGCTCTTTCTTATTCTTATCAAATAGGCGTCAGAAAAATTCAGCCATTGTTGGTTGTTGTTTTTTTAGCGCATTTTCGAGAAGTCGAATGCGCTATTGCACCCGTTTTGTCCGTCCGTCCGTCTGTCATCACCCTAGATCTCAGCATCCATAAGTCCTAGACCCATGACGTATATATGTTTTTTGTATGTCCTGACCTGCCATTTGTGCATCAACACTCAGTTACTCGATCCGTTAAAAACCCCGTTAAAACTACCAAAAAACATTGCGAATCGAGAGATAACACTGGCGCAGGCAACGGCCGCCATTGCCGGAAGTCGAATAGCGTGCAAAAAGTATTAGTTTTTTTTTTTGTTGACGTCATTAGAATATGTGTAAAAGTTTAGAGAGTTTTACGTCATCATTTGTGGTGACTTCAATCAAGATCTTAGCGGCTCAGGGGCAGAAATTGAAAACTTTTTCAAAACAAGCTTCAACATTCAACTACTTTCAACAACATTGGCAACCACGATCTATAAAACAACAATTGAGGGAGTATTTGGGCGATTAGCTGATTACAATTTAGAATGTTTCATTTATGAGTCCTATTTCAGTGACCACAAACCACTTGTAGTTAGATTAAAGAGAAAAGAAAAAAATGTTTAATGTAAAGAAATGACTTTTAAATTTAAAAAAATTCAGGTATATTCATTACACAAGAAAATTCATAAATATATGTCTAAAATCTAAACACAATTACTGATAACTACATAATGCTGATATCTAACATAAGTACTGATACATAATACGAAAATGCGCTAACACGTCCTGAGTCCAAAAAGGGACCAGGCTTAACATGATTTTTTTAAAATTTATCTTAAAAGTTTTTGTTTGCTTATGCTTATGTTATAATACTGATAATCTTTTGTTTTTCGTTTTAAATTAATTGATTTTATAAAGTTGTTATTTTATTTAAATTGTTAGTTTTATAATCTTGTGAAGAAATAGGCAAAATAATTGTACAGGAGATTTTAGTCACATCTCCTACACTGTCCTATACTCTCAAACACTCGTCAATATTATCACTGTGCTCATTTCAAAAAATAAAAACAACCGTAAAAACAAAGTTTTTGCCTATAAATTCCTTATTTATGAAACAGAACTAAACTAAACACATATTCTATGGGCCTGAGATTACTCTCTTAAGGCCTTGGCTATTACTTGGGCAATCTGCTCCATCTGTTGGGCAGTGCCATACAACATTGTCTAAACGTAGGACTCCCCTGCCCCCCTAACCTCCCCGGCTATGTCAAGCACGGGACATGACGTCAACAAGTGTATGATCGTCTCAGAGGCTTGGCTGCAATGGCGGCAGTTAGGGTCCCTGTTGTGATCTAGCCTGTTAAAGTACGATTTGGTTGGGCAATGCTCGGTGCGCATTTGGGTCACCAAACTCTGTTCCCTTCGGTTTAGACCCCACCACTGGTCTGATCTGCTAGGCCTGGGCATGTTAGCGAACACCCCTCTGGCTGTAGCTCCATCTTCCCACTCCTGGCACCACTTTTCCCTAAAGTGGTCCTTAAGCCAAGTCTTTGCACCCAGATATGTGACTGGGACATCTGGTTGGGGTTGGGCTGCTCCAGCTTTTGCCAGCGAGTCTGCTATCTCATTGCCTTCTACATCCACGTGGCTAGGGATCCATTGAACTGTGACCCTGCCACCAAGTCTCTCGAGTCTGCCCACGTCCTCCAAAATGGAGTCGACTAAGTGGGTGCTACGTTTCTCAGATAGCAGGACTTCGAGCGCTGATCTCGAGTCACAAAACAAGACCGTGTCGAGACCTACTAGTCCCGACCCTTGCAGTGTTAGGTGCACACTTTCCAGGGCCCTGTGAATAGCTTCAAGCTCCGCATCGTAGTTCGAAACAGAACTAAAATATTTGATTATATTCAAACATTTACAAACTAAACGAAAAGTGCCTGAACTCTCTTGGTGTACAAAAGGGGACGTGTGGTCACCGTGGCTGGAGTGAACTCCAGCAAACGCGTGAATGTAACTAAAAGGGACTACCATACATTTATATACAGATAAACTATAAGTGCATTAATTTAATTACGGTACATTCGATCGATCTGAAATTTTGATACAATGTATTATTAGGTGACACGAGTCTGTGTGCAAAATTTCAGCTCAATAGGATCACGGAAAGTTGGTCATTTTTTACTTTTGTTTTTACTCCCGCCCGACGGACGACCCGACCGACGAACGGACCAAGACAGAGCCGGCGGTGAAGTTAATATAAGGAATTTAAGAATGCTACACATAAAGTGAACGCAAATAATTGAACGATCACAAAGATGTTTTGGTTGATTTTGTTACTATAAGATTTTGGGATAAAATACGGCAAGATAAAGATTCATTTACATGATATTGAATTTCGTTTTTATTGAACTATTTGTTAAAACAAGTGATAACAAATAAACAGGATTAATGATTTACAGCAATTAAAACAATCAAAATAAATATCACATTGAAAATTAATACAAGGGTAACGATGCATGTATTGCAATTACTTTGCATATGAACAAGAGTTTGTGGTGATGGATGTATGAAGAATGTGGATGTATCACATGACATAGATGCATGTTGTCAATTAACCATTGATAAATTATTTATTTTTTTGGTAAAAGATTTAATTGCATATTTAAATAAGATAAACTGAAAAACATGTTTGGCAATCTTAAAACTTCGTGTTTTGTTGTGTACTTAAACAAATTTCAGGCGTGGATAATAATTAATACTCTCTCGAATGTCTTCATTCATTTCCCATCCTCCTTCAAATTTCCGTTTCTTTACTGATGTTACTTGCTCCGGACAAGTAGGATTTTATTCCTAGCCAATCACATTCAAGCTCTCTGATATCCAATTTCTGTGATCGTATGTTGACACAAAGTCGAATCTCTTCCTTTGATGAGTTCCTGCACGGCTGCATACATTTGGTACATTTCTTTCTCGGTGTGGTTCACGCTAGTCACTCGTTTATTCAGGAAGAAATCACAGGGCGTGGCCTTCGCGGTGGACCAATAAGAAAAGCCTGGATGTGTCACGTGGGACAGCCCGGCTCCGAAGGCAAGCATGCCGGTGATGTACACGTCCTCCAAGTGTATCCAGTCGAACGTCTTTGCCCGGGCCGCCACCAGCATTGACGCCGCTGAAACCGACATGACGTATCCGCCCCCGAAAGCGTAGGTGGGATAAGTGGGGAAAGGATAGTCCAGGATGCTAACAGCCCACTTATCCGCCGTATCCCGGATGACTGGGGCGTTTGTGCAAATGGCGCCCAGGATTTGGCTGGCGTTGATGATCCCCGTGGCTAGTTCCTGGACGAGTTGACCTACATTTACGATCGTGTCGTCATCAACCTTCATCAGGTACTCGGCGCCGTCCCTGTGACGTAGCACCCACGTGATGCCGTCGAAGACTTTGTTCGGCAAGTACTCGTAGGTGTCTTCTTCATCGATCGCGATGACGTCATGGTGCAGGGTGACCTCCCTTGCCACGATGGTGTTCCACGTGTCCTGACGACCGACGACGAATCTGACCATGACCCCGAGGTCACGTGAGTTATGACCCCACGTCTTCCGTATCGCCTGCCGCATGAGGACGTTATCGGGTCGGGAAATGACCAACACAACAAGAAGGACTTTCATATCATCTGTGCTTGTTCCGGACACGTGACCGGAAGTGTTGACCCCACCATTTGCAAACTGACCTTTGATCGCAAAGGCGTTTGTCGGCGCTTTTCTCGTGACGTCATCGAATTCCGATTCCGGATCGTCCTCGGCGTCATACGACGGATTTGTTTCGTTAATCTGAAATAGTCGGATGCTGGGAAACGGGTTTTCTCTGGGAATGTGACCTTGACCCGGTTGACCCTTGACCAGGTCAACACCATATTCGGCAAATCGGAGTCGCGCTTTCTCGTTCTCCTCATCTGTGGACGGCGATTCTGCTAAAACTTTGGTTAATGTCCAGTGAATGTCCAGCTGGTCCTCCTCGTTGGTCAGATTACTGAACAGTTGCAGGACTTTGATGATGAAGAAAATGGTGAAGATGAGAACGATGATTGAACTCAGGCGACGAAAATGTCTTCGGCGAATTTTGAGAATGTGCCAGACACGTGACCCAATGTTTGAAAGTGTTTTAGAAAAATCAATAGTGGCTGATATCCTCATTATATGACGTACTTCCGGTCGTGCGCATTAGGCATCGGATGTCAGAGTGCTTAGAGTTCATTTCTCTCAGCACTCAATAATTGAACTAACACATAAAGTGTACCAGCATGAACATCATCTCAACACTTTTTAGTTTCTTTCAACACTAATTTATTTTATTTCAGCACTAACTCAATTCATTGTCTGCACTAATTTAGTTCATTCAGCACTGTTTGTTTGTTTATGCACTTCAGCACTTAATTAGTTCATCCAGCACTTAGTTTAACTGTACTTCATGCGTCTCTCTCCAAAGTTGACACGCTAGAAATAGTTTTTTTTTTTTTTCTGAAATGTAAGATGTTGGGCGAAATTACAACAGTGTTAAAAAGATTGATGAATATTTGAGTGGTGAATACATAAATAATCAATGCATCATTGATGGATTCATTAATAGTTTAACATGTAAGTGATGGAAACATAAATAGTTTCTTGAATGAATGACAAAAATATTAATGGTTAGTTGTATGACTACGGATATGATGTTGAAATTTATTTTATATACGAATAGTTAATTTATAAATGGTGAAAATATCAAAGAGGGGGGGAGATACCATGGAATCTATATCGCAATAATCTGGGTTGGTGTTTTGTCTTTTAAAGGACATGGTATGAAAATATCTTTCATAAGATTTGTTCAGTTCACTGCAGTTAGTGACAATTGTTGGTGTAGATCACTTTATAACAATATAATTAATGAATTTAATATGTTGTCTAATGAACCATGGCATCGTCCAAATAACTCCATCAACACACACCACTCCTTCCACCCAATCCCATTTCCACCTACACAACTTATCTTACAAACATCACTCCTTCCATCAACACCACTCCTTCCACCCACACCACTCCTTCCACCCACACCACTCCTTCCATCCACACCATTCCTTCCATCCACACCACTCTTTCCATCCCACCACTCCTTCCACCACCCCACTCCTTCCACCCACCCTACTCCTTCCACCCACATCACTCCCACCACCTACACCACTCCTTACACCCACACCACTCCTTCCACCTACACAACTTAACACTCCTTCCACCACCAAAACCCGTCCACCCAAAAACTCCTTCCACCCACACCACTCCTTCCACCCACACCACTCCTTCCACTCACACCACTCCTTCCACCCACACCACTCCTTCCACCCACACCACTCCTTCCACCCACACCACTCCTTCCACCCACACCATTCCTTCCACCCACACCACTCCTTCAACCCACACCACTCCTTCCACCCACACCACTCTTTCCACCCACACCACTCCTTCCACCCACACTCCACACCACTCATTCCCCTACACCCCTAAAGTAGAGTTATTTTAGTAATAACTATCCTCTAGAGAAGACACATTTTTTAAAATTCACATGGGGTTGTATGAACTACTAGATGGATTTGTAAGGAATATTACATAAATCTGTATGAACTTTTAGATGAACATGTATGATTTTTTAGATGAACCTGTATGATTTTTAGATGTATCTGTATGAACTATTAGATGTATCTGTATCAACTATTAGATGTATCTGTATCAACTATTAGATGTATCTGTATGAACTATTAGATGTATCTGTATCAACTATTAGATGTATCTGTATCAACTATTAGATGTATCTGTATCAACTATTAGATGTATCTGTATCAACTATAAGATGTATCTGTATCAACTATTAGATGTATCTGTATCAACTATTAGATTTATCTGTATCAACTATTAGATGTATCTGTATCAACTATTAGATGTATCTGTATCAACTATTAGATGTATATGTATCAACTATTAGATGTATCTGTATCAACTATTAGATCAGGGATGAGCAACTTGTGGCCGTACGGCCCCATGTGTCCGTGGGCACAAAAATGTGCGGCTGTAGAAATATGTTAAAATTATAGTAACCTATGGCCGTCAAATACTTGCGATTTGCCAATATTTTATTTCAAGTTGTAAACGAAATATCGAACATTCATTCGCACTCTCTTAAGTACTTACAACAGTTTGCCTCAAGCACGGTAGAACATTGTCTTTAGAATGTCCAACAATGCCAACGTTTTTTTTATTTTTTATATAGAACTGACTAAATAGATCAATCATCGATCCTTTAATTGATTGACTCGAATATAACACCTTGGTTAATCAGAAGTTTTCAAACGTGGTAAGGTAGTGGCTCCATGACATACAAGCCGATTTGACCCATTTATACTCTTGATGCTGTGTTCTCCAGTAGCCTCCTCAGTCCTACTCTCTCTCTCTCTCTCTCTCTCTCTCTTTATATATATATATATATCCCTCCCAATTTCACCTAGATTACTCGTTTTATCTCATTCTCACACACAAACTCACACGCAAACTCACACACAAACTCCCACATAAACTCACACACAAACTCACACAAACTCCCACACAAACTCCCACACAAACTCACACAAACTCACACACAAACTCACACACAAACTCACACAAACTCCCACATAAACTCACACACAAGCTACTCAAAAACGTATTTCTTCTCCCTTAATGTGTCCTCTATCAGCTGAGAACACCTTATTTATTCCCATTCAGATCTAAATCCAAGGGGACATAATTCTGTTTTTGAATATGGATCTTGCCAGGGCTTCAAAGCATAGAACCAACAAGGTGGGAAACTTATCTCATTTGCCACAATCTATTTCTTCCCTCTTTCCCAAAAACAAATCATTCCTCCACACCACTCGTCATACCCACACCACTCATTTCACCCACACCACTCATTTCACCCACACCACTCCTCCTATCCACACCACTCCTTCTACCCACACTAGTCCTCCTACTCACACCACTCCTCCTACCCACACCACTCCTCCTTCCCAATCCTTCTTCCACCACAACACCCCCTACCCTCACCATTCCTTACACCCACATCGCTAGTTTCACCCACAACTCCTCTACCACCTACATCCGTCTTCCAACCCACACCACACATACCGATAGTTATTTCTTCTGGTGGCACATTTCAGCAAAATTAGTTATCTCGTTATAGAGTTGTTTTTTGTTTTGTTTTGTTTTTCATTTTATAAAAAAAAAATTAGTTTAAAAAACAGGAAAACCCTGACCAACAAATCAATCGCCCAAGATTGATTTCTTTAGCCTCAACTTGATGTAAGAAAATTTGACCGAGGCAGTTTTATATTTGATCAAATCATTCATTGGTTGAATTTATCACTGAGGGAAGTTATCCGACAATTTAACTTTCATGTAAGCTCTAGTAGCCATGCCATCAATGATAGGCTCTCTGAAATGAAAACATTCGATCCCACACTTGACAAAAGATGCTGAATATTTCAGGAGCTAAATCTTCCCTCCCAGCCAAACCTCCACCCTCCACCAATAACTCAACAAAAAAAATGGCTACTTGGTTGCCAGTTGCGTTCATTACTATGCATAGCTTCATATGCCAGATACGCTTTGAATGATAAAATCTACATTGCTAATATGCCAGCTAAGCTGTAAATTTCCATGAGAACTTGGGGAGTCCACTCAAGGGCCTGGACTACAGGCGGTCACGAGCAATCTGAAATCAATCCACGGCCGCCGCTGCGTGGTTCGTGTGGGTTCAGAGGGTCGTTGTTGTGGATATAATGACGATTAATGCCCGCCCCGCTGACAGCTCAAGAGCTCTCCCATGGAGGAGGAAGACGCCTGGAAATTTTTTGTTGTTGTTAAAAATTTGTAGATCTACGGGCTTTTCAAAAAAAAAAAAAAAATCCTTTGAATAATTTTTATACTATATATGAATTTGTGATTATGATAAGCTAAACCTATGAGTTGCAATCAACTTTCTAACATTTAGGTTGTGAACAGGGTGACTATATAGTAGACCACATGGGATGTGAATGGCTTTAATATATGGTAGAATAAAATAATAGTGTTAACTTTTAAAAATTTCTAGTGATTCGAGTTTATAATTGAAATTGAGTTATTTCACCTGAATGGTTTAACTGTTTGACAATAGCTACAGGTATTTCAAATACTTGTCCAGTGGACCGTTGTTACAATATGACGTTATTATTTAAGCCATTTCCGGTCGCCATCTTTTATTTTCAAATATAAAATTATTTACAAAGTGTTAAAATAAAATTACACAAGAGGACCATAAATACCACTCGCCAGAAATATATCTGACTCACGCCGCGCAGTTGTTTAGAATAACCACGCAACAAATTTTGTAAAATACTGCACAAAACACGGATACTGGGCAACTTTGTAAACTAATAGTTTGTTACCGCTATTTCCCTCTTAAAAAGTTGCGTTTATATATTTGAAATGTCTGGCCAGTCTGTTCGAGCTTTGAACAGTCACTCCTACTGAACCATACCAGATAGAGGATTCGGGTCTTTTGCAATTATGTTAATTACCAACCATAACATCGATCGGGTTGAAACAATGGCAAAACGGTAGCTAATAATATTTACAATAATGTTGGAGAAGGAAATTTTGAAAAATCAGCCTTCTTTGCCTCACGTAATTTTAGCAGCAATTTGTAGATAGCAATTGTTTTGTTTAGTTTCAAAATTATTGATTTGAGATAACTTTTAATGTAATCTAGAATGGGGTTTTCCCGCTTTGTGAAGGCTTATGTTAGATTGTTGCGTGGTGCGCATTTTATTGACACATTCTTGGTGTTATGCAGCGTAAGGGGATTTGACATCATATTTTGTTTAGTTTAAAAATTACTGATTTAAAATGATTTAATGTAATCTAGAATGATTTCCCTTAAATAAAAAATCGGAAATTCTTTGTTGGAAATTGCTTTTAAATACTCATTCCAGCATTTATTACTTGTTTTTACTTTGCACACAGATTATCGAATCTTTGAGGGAACCTTTCATGTCAGTTACACATTTTTCAAAATTAAATTTAACATTATAGAGAAAATTTCTTTACTTCTTATGTATATATAAAACATTGGGGCCTCATGAAGTCCTGCACAATTCTGTCAAAGTTCTACCCTCACAATAGTGCGCGAAATTTAATCAGTCTATTTTTCTTTATTGAGATTGCGACCTTGATAGTTACGCCTATGATTATTATCTCCTAGTCAGGTCACTGCTCTATCTCTCCTTATACTCTATCTATCTATCTATCTATCTATCTATCTATCTATCTATCTATCTATCTATCTATCTATCTATCTATCTATCTATCTATCTATCTGTCTGTCTGTCTGTCTGTCTGTCTGTCTGTCTGTCTGTCTGTCTGTATGTATGTATGTATGTATGTATGTATGTATGTATGTATGTATGTCTGTCTGTCTGTCTCTTTTTCTTCTTCTTCCCCTGTGGTACATGATTTCAATTTGACATTTACTCTTTCTAACTGAACGAAAAATCCTGTAATTTCAATTTCCGGTTTTTGACGAGCCAATCACGAACGAATAGAAGCGTTCACAAGGGGAAGCAACCCAGTGGGCCATACATCTCCCAAGAGGTGGCGCCCCTGTACGGGCCGATCGAACAGCTGGGCCAACTTGGGCCGGCGGTGTGTGTGGTTAGGTTACTGGCTGGGGAATCCACTGTTGCTACATTGTTTGTTCCCTAATTGGTCCAGGGAACACATGCTCTGCGGTGGCTCAATGAACAGTGCAATCAATCACAAACCAACAAAATATGGGCGAGGATGCAATCGGGTCTTAAAAAAATAAATATATTTTGAGCTGGATCACGCTGTAGATTGAAATAGATTCTGAATGAGACTGACATGGACCATGCTGTAGATTGAAATAGATTCTGAATGAGACTGACATGGATCACGCTGTAGATTGAACTAGATTCTGAATTAGACTGACATGGATCATGCTGTAGATTGAAATAGATTCTGAATGAGACTGACATGGATCACGCTGTAGATTGAAATAGATTCTGAATTAGACTGACATGGATCATGCTGTAGATTGAAATAGATTCTGAATGAGACTGACATGGATCACGCTGTAGATTGAAATAGACTCTGAATTAGACTCTAGACTGACCAAGCTCACAGTTCAGTGCTGCCTTGTTTACATAAATATAAGAGGCGGACCTAGATGACTATTCAGTATAACGTAAATCGGGGGTCTCCAACTACGGCCCGCGGGCCAGATGCGGCCCGCAAGTCCCTTTCATCCGGCCCCTGGAGACCTTTTTATTTCCAAAAAGATACTATTTTTTCCTGCAGTTTACCACAAAACAGTTTGTAGTCTGCCCCCAAACTGCTGTTTGACAGTTAATGCGGCCCTCCGACAGAAAAGTTTGGAGACCCCTGACCTAGATCAACAATTCGGGTAACGGATATAATCTATACTACTGACCTAGGTCAACAATGAGGGTAACCTAGATAGTTTATACTACTGAACTAGGTCAACAATGAGGGTAACCTAGATAGTTTATACTACTGACCTAGGTCAACAATGAGGGTAACTTAGATCATTTATACTTCTGGCCTAGGTCAACAATGAGGGTAACCTAGATAGTTTATACTACTGAACTAGGTCAACAATGAGGGTAACCTAGATAGTTTATACTACTGACCTAGATCACTAATACTGCTGATTGATGTTCCCTCTTAAGTTTATTTTTGGTCCATGTGCAAAGTTTTAAAAATCTCGAGTGCCTAGTTGCACAACATCCATTTCTTGTGCAATATTTTACTGAATTTTCCGCGCCGTAATTCTCAACTACTGCGCGGCGTCGGTCGAATATCTACACGGCCGCGCAGAAGCTCAACTTAGAGGGAATAATGCTGCTGACCTAAATCCCGAAAGAGGCTGATTTAGATCACAATTTATCTATAGATGTAGATTATATATATGGCTGATTTAGATCACAATTTATCTAGACGTAGATTATATATATGGCTGATTTAGATCACAATTTATCTAGACATAGATTATATATATGGCTGATTTAGATCACAATTTATCTATAGATGTAGATTATATATATGGCTGATTTAGATCACAATTTATCTAGACGTAGATTATATATATGGCTGATTTAGATCACAATTTATCTAGGTGTAGATTATATATATGGCTGATTTAGATCACAATTTACCTAGATGTAGATTATATATATGGCTGATTTAGATTACAATTTACTATGACATAAAACGGATCCGACTGACCTAGACCCTTAATTTGAGTGACCTAGATCCCTATATTCACTGACCTAGATCAAGAACGAGACTCTGTGCAATCGATGAGGTCGTGTTAAATATATATCGAATGTTTCGGTTTCGAGGCAACGTATTTGCTTTTCTCAGGTCCTCCTGTCGGAATCAATCTTCTCATCTTCAACGATTGAACAAACGGAACACGACTAATTACTCGCCTCTAGCCCCCACACCCCCACACCCCCAACATCTCTTGATAAGTTTGAAGTCTATACAGGATGATGCTCGACTTGCTGGAGAAGTGGCGTAGCTAGGGAAAGTAGAGGGGGGTGTCCGAAATCGAAGTTGCCCCGGGCTGCCACTTCAGGGGGACCCCATTTTAGAGACCAAAATTTTTGTACATTAAATATTACGCCCCTGCCTTGTATGTGGGGCCCCCAAATAGGTTAAGCCTCCCCCGGGCCCCCAAACCACTACAAATTCCAAGCTACGCCACTGTGCTGGAGCGTTGAAATCAGAGAATCAACGCAGTGTGTCTCTACGGGATCGTAGGGTTGTAGGTTGGTATGGATTGGGTTGTTCTAGACTGGGTTGACATGGGTTGTTATGTCAGCTGTTCATTGGCAATAGTTGCTAGTTGCTAGTCAGCCTATTCTGGTGTTAGTAGTTAGAGTTGTGATAATCTTAAGTCTAGACTACTTCTAACTTTAAACCAAATCATCCTTCGGGGAACATTGAAAAAGAGTACTATTTCTAGCAGGGGCGGATAAAGACCGCACGGGGCCCCTGGCTGTAATCAAACGGGGGCCCTATCCAGCCAGCATCACTTTAAATAAAATGATTGCCAGCAGCTAATATAAGACTGTAACTAACTAGTCCATTGGTTCTTTGCTCGTACTTTGTCTATACTACGGGAACGGCCTTCCCAGCCAACAATAATAATCATGAGGAAAAAAGGAACACGAAGAAATTAGTTTTTGAAGTGTTTGCCGGTATATTTAAATTGAGTGTAAAAAGAAAAAGAAAAAAACATATTCCACCGCTGGGAATCGATCCGACATCACTTGCACAAAAGCCTACACTCTTCCATACGGCCTGCAGTGCTTATAATTTTGGTAAATTGTAAACATATAAATAATATTCTACAATATGTTCTCTTATTGAACCCATCAAATAAAGTTTTTCGATTATTAAGATTATCGGGTCTGAATAGATAAGTTTTATTAATTTATTTCATTTATGATATTTTCAAGGAGTTGTGCAAACATTAGTTAAATTTTATTATAAAATATAAAAAGTTAGGAGGCCCCCTAAATCATCAGGAGGCCCCTGGCTATAGCCCGTTCAGACCCCCCCCCCAATCCACCATAGTTTTCGTTTAATTAATTTAATGTTGAAGATCTCTAAAACAAATTGTTCTCTATTTCCCCGGATTTTCGTGGCAGTCCTATAATGTAATTAAATTATTCCATGGCAGTCCTATGTCATCATTCATCAACGGTATTTCATGAACGTCTGTGTGTGAAAAAGTGAGGGTTGATAAAATGTAAAGGGGTAATAAGAGTTGACCACTGCTATGAGAGCTGACCACTGCTGTTAGAGGTGACCACTGCTATGAAAACTGAACACTGCTGTGAGAGGTGATCACTTCTATGAGAGCTGGCTACTCCTATTTGAGCTGACCACTGGTGTTAAAGCTTACAACTGCTATGAGAACTGACCACTACTGTGAGAGTTGACCACTCCTATATATCAGATTTGACCACTGCTTTACGCTAGATCTAAGATTTATTTCGTATAATTATGTGCCACATGAGATTGGGTGCTGGGGGGGGGTGAACATCACATGTCCCGTCCCCTCAGTCTGTCAACCTTCTGTTAGTATCAAGTGCTTGTACAATTATAAGTAGACTGGACAACCAACGAAAATCACCAATTGATTTTTTTCCCAATGGGAGTATATTGAGTAAATTACGATATGGCCGCAACACAGAAGTGATTGAAGCTTGTATTGCATATATTCGTATGCATTCGTAGGTATATATTTTAGGCCTGCCTTGTCCATTTTCAAGTTATAGAGCATGAGATGCTAGCCATATGGTATTGACGGATGGGTGGAATGTATAAACCCATGGGTGGAAGTTATAGACGGATCAGTAGAAGGTATAATAGACGGATGTGGGTAGAAGGTATAGACGGATGTGGGTAGAGGGTATAGACGGTTGGGTAGAAGGTATAGACGTATGGGTAGAAGGTATAGACGGATGGGTAGAAGGTATAGACGTATGGGTAGAAGGTATAGACGTATGGGTAGAAGGTATAGACAGATGGGTAGAAGGTATAGACGGATGGGTAGAAGGTATAGACGGATGTGGGTAGAAGGTATAGACGGATGTGGGTAGAAGGTATAGACTTATGGGTAGAAGGTATAGACGGATGGGTATAAAGTATAGACGGATGGGTATAAAGTATAGACGGATGGGTATAAAGTATAGACGGATGGGTATAAAGTATGGGTATAAAGTATAGACGGATGGGTATAAAGTATAGACGGATGGGTATAAAGTATAGACGGATGGGTATAAAGTATAGACTGATGGGTATAAGGTATAGATGGACGGGCACCTCGTATCCAATGAACATAGCGCACAAATCTCCACTAATTCCGAGTTTTTTAGGATGCGTGCAGATCAAATCTCATTAATAATTGGATTCTCTATACTACTAAATGTTGATTCATAACTAAGCTCTGTGACAGGATCAAAGCCTAAGAGCGAACGGAGTGGTATACATTGGAAACAAAAGAACAGGTTAGAGTGCCAGCTCCCTACTTTGTTAATGTAGTATACATTAGAAACAAAGAGCATGTTAGAGTGACAGCTCCCTACTTTGTTAATGTAGTATACATTAGAAACAAAGAACAAGTTACGTCTTTTCGAAGACTGTCTTTCTTACCATTAGTTCCAGACAGATGTTATAGGAATCACAACAGCTACACTGGAATATACATGTACCAGTAATGACGCTTATAAATGAAATATAATTCCACAATGGAGGTTCACACTCAAAGATACATCCATAAAAAGGGGAGAGAACACAACAATGAAACTCAGGACATAACAGGCGAGGACCAAGCGAGAGACCAGCTTATTGTTATATCTGGTTATCAAAAGAAGAAAGCAGGAAAAAGAAAAGAAAATTGTTCGATTAAGTTGTTATGGGTATTTTATCTATTTTTACTTCACAAAACCGTCTTCTTACAAATATAATTACAATCCTTCACCCCCCCCCCCCATCGCTGCGCCCTTGTATAAATGGAGGCCTACCCGAGAACCAGCATATCCATACATTGACATACCCTCAAATACCTTACAACAGCGTACTTCTAAATAAGATATAGATTTACACAAAGTTATTATATCTTTGTCTATTCAAAACAGCCTTCAAAGAAATGTGGCTTAAACACTTGGGTTGTCACTAAATTACCTCCAGGAAATGTGTATATTTTTTTAAGGGTTGGCCGTCAAAAAGACACTAAAGCCCAAGAAACGCAATAGAACCAAGGAAGAGAGAAATAATTATTTGTGGGTACTTACCGATCGTTGTCGTGCGATGCCCTGGGTTGTGAGCGATGTGGTGCGGTCGATGGCTAGCGGCAAGTCATTCAAAACTTACTCCCCCTTCCATCCGTGCTTGGCGCATGCATGACAAAATCCCAGCCCTACATTCGGTGGTGTGGGCCAATGAAAGGTCATGGGTCATTTCTTTGCGTGTTGCTAGAGTTGGCGATTTGACCAGTATGTCTGATCTTGTCGGCCCGTGGATATCTCTGGAGACTTCTTCCATTGTTTCCGTATATTAGCCCAATGTGTGCGTTTAATGTTTAGCTTAACTTAAGTATTGTTTTAAATGGACAAATGTCATCAAAGAATGCTTGCGAAAACAAATACATGTATTTAAAAAATAAATCATCTTCAAGTTATTTATCGCCACAACTCAATATTATGAGACCAATTTATTGACTTGAAAAGGTTTTGAGGACATTGACCGTCTCTCACGGAAATGGCGGGGCGGGGGGTGTCTTTATTTTTAAAGAAGGTGAAATTGAACTAAATTTAACTCTCAACACTCTAAAATATGCTTTTGTTATCTCTTCAGTAAGTCCCCACTCACACAACATCAATGACGTGCATGCCGTTTAATGCTTCGATCATTTTGTAATCCATTCCCAACTGTGGAGACGGGGTGAGAAGGGCGGTTCTAGATTTGATGAAGAAATAAAATCCACAGATCGCAAGCGACAACCTAGTAAAGGAAAATCAGTTTGAACAAAGCCCCCCCCCCCCAAAGCACAGAAATAATTATAGAAACTTCCTTTGACGGCCATCGGGTGGCGGCGCATTCCAAGTCCAGAGGACCGGTGGGTGGATGGGGTATTGCCAGTCTAGAGGGTGGTGCGAGGGGTGTGGGCGAGATTGTCGATACACTTTTAGATTATCATCGACGGGGTGTACATTTTCTCGCCACGTCCCAGATGATGAAAACCCAAGCTGCGCCATTGGGCCCTATGGAACAATAATGTCATGGAAATAATAACAACACAACTTTCATGTTATTGAGTCTACTGTCGTGGCAATAGTAACAATACAGATGTCATGTTGTGTTTACTTTCTTTCCAATGATAACAACACAACTTTCATGTTATTGAGTCTACTGTCGTGACAATAGTAACAATACAGCTGTCATGTTGTGTTTACTTTCTTGCCAATAACAACGACACAGCTTTCCTGATCCAAAGAACACGCGCCACAACCAACTTGTCGCAACTGCATGTGTATGCTAGTGTGTTGATGAACCCCTCTGCCGCATTGGTATCTTCAAATAAAACCATTGTTCTATAGAAGAAGTTTCAACTTTAAAAAATTGATGGTTCTCAAAGAATAGAAATAAACATTTAATGACAATTATGTAATTAAGTGTTCCTCTGTTTCGGCATAAAAATACGTTTGATTGAAACAAAAATACTTCACGTAAACTCGTGGTGCTATTTGCTGGTGCTGCAAGCAAAAAGGATTTTAAAATATTAAACCTTCTCACAAGTATAAACGCCAATGCAAGTCTAATGTCAAGGTTCATTATCTCCCTAACAAAACTTCCAACTAAATCTTTTCGAAACAAGCTGACATTCAGTGCAGCGTACTTGGGACTGTGGGGCACTTGCCCCGGGCGCAAAAATTAAATTATTTCGGGGCGCACAATCGTTGTGGAAAAATAATAAGTTAACCCTGCACCAGTCATGATCTTATGGCTCTACCAACAGAAATACCATTAACAAGAATGAATCCTTTCGTCGGCGTTTGTTACTTTGTATGATAAACAGTCTCCAACAAATCATCTCCAGCGTATTGATACATTAATAGTCGATACAAGCAAAGTCACAGACAACATGTAAAAGACATGGCGATTTTCCCTCTGGTGTTCGAATTTCCAAAGGGATCACAATGAGCTTACATCGACGCTTCAAACTGATCCAAGTTTATTTTCATGTTGTCAGAATCAATAGTTTGTCGGCCGTGAGCCATGCTACAAATTTTTTCTATTTGTCAATTCAAATGTTTATAAAACTGTGGGGCACGGTGGTCGAGTGGCATGCGCGATCGGCTGGCGTACCGATGGTCACGGACCCGAATCCATGCGAACTAAATAACGATTTGATGTTATGTCATTAACATTAAAAACAATAACCAATATATTATCATAAGATGTAGAAATTCTCACTTTCGTATTAATGAACCATACACGACTGCAGTATTATGTCTCCGTTAAGTTTAAGTATCATTTTTATAACCATTTTTTTTTTTTAGATTTCACAAAGGATCCGAAATTAAAGTTAAATTACTTTTTGATTTTTTAATGTTATATTGTTATAACACAGTGGTTCGCAAAATTTTTGGGCCTGCCGCCCACTATCTATTAAAGATATTACTCAGCGCTCCCCGAATCTTTTTATTAACACAGGGATGTACAAACTCCGCTTGCCACATGCGACCAGTCAGAGTATATTGTGCGGCCCGTAGGCATGTACATGTGGCGATCTTGTGTCGGGTTAATTTTCTTTGATTAGAATTTTTTTAAATATATTTTTGAAATTTTATTCCCAGCATTCGATTTTAATCCAGAGATATATAATCGGTTTTATGGCTTCAGAATCATTAGTCATTCTTTGTTCACACACCTGTTCGAAATTACATTTCAGCTCAAACCGGGATTGGCATTTGATCATGATTTACATTTCGAACGGTTTTGAAAATGTGTGATGTGATTTAAAAGCAAATAGACTTTGACTTAACAATCAGTGCTACCAAAGAAAGTAAGATTGAGGACGAAGGTCTTTATTAAATGACAAATTAACGGTTGAATACTGCTTCACGAGCGTCTGGAGAAGATCAGCCTGCTTGCTGTGCCATGAGTGTGTGAGCGTCTTTGATGAGTGCGACTTAAAAAGATACCACCAAACAAAACATGTGTGTTTTGAGCACAATTTAACGAACCAAGAGAGAAAAATTAAATGCAAGAAGTTAGTTACTAATTTACAGAAGCAGTAAAAATTTGTTTTACCAAAAGTCTTTAAATTCAAGATGCTGCAACTGAAGCCAGTTTGGAGATATCTCATAAGATTGTAAAACGGAACAAACCTTTTTCTGACAGTGAATTTATCAAGAATTGCTTGACACTTGCAGCAAGCGTTATGTGGCAAGAACAGAAAACATAATTTGACACCATTCTTTTATCAATAGAACTTTAGTAAGACGTTTTGAAAAAAAAAAGTGACTAATGACGCACCAACTTCGAGAGGCAAGCAAAAACTTTTTTGGTACCCTCGCATTGGATTAAAATACTACTGTATAGAAACAGCACAAGTGTTGGTATTCATAAGGGGAATACATCCTCGTTTCGAGCTTAACGAAGAATTACTCTGTGTTGAGGCATTCAAAGACACAACTACAGGCCAGGATTTATTCAATATTGTAGAGTAATGTGTTGAAATAACTGGGTTGGTGTGGAACAAGATGACAAGCGTAATAACCGATAGAGCGCGAGATTTAACTGGAAAAAGTAGTATGAGCCGATGTTAGGTGTTAGGTGCTAGTCATACATGATTACAGTCGCTGTACGGATCTTAGGCAAAGCATTTAGATGCAATTCCGATGTTGAAAACCAAAGTACCCGTTGAGGGTCGGGTTATTCCGAAGCGACCGTTTCGTCCCCTCAATTAACTAGCAGCGCCACTATGTTGATAGCGAGTCATAGTAGGGAATTCCACCCCTCCCTCTTAGTGGGAGGCGTTTTCGACCTTGTGTCCTGGACACCCAGGCGGCCGCTTGTAGCAGCGACCGCTCCGGGGGGGGGGTGGACTTCTGAGCCTGTACGTCCCTTAGGGGGCCAGAGGGCCGAAGGGGTTTTCTGGGAAGCCCCATGAAGAGCGCAGGCTCGGGACTGCTGATTTTCTTCCACATGTAGGATTTTCAGTATGAGCAATAAAGTTATAGAATATCAACCTGACCACACGCTATTACCTCTCCACTGTGGCAACAATCAGGAAAGTCTGTGTAAGGCTGACTTGAATTTCAAGCAGTTGTTAGTGTAATAAACTTTGTGAAAGTCAGAGAACCTAATCACAGGTGTTAAAAGCACTGTTTGAAGATTTGAATATTATATTATCAACCACGTCAGTGTCCGTTGGCTGAGTCAGGGCAAGTTATTGAGGCGAGTATGAGATTTCAGGGAAGAAATATTTATGTTGCTGGAGATAAAGTTTTTGTTTGTGACTTTGTGACTACTACTATTGTTAATGAAGAGTGTAAGACTTCATGTTTTCCATTAACATTATGGAAAATTTAAATGAACTGAATGTCAAACTTCAGGGCAATGGCTTATTTACACATGAAATTTATGTGTATGTTAAATCATTTCAGACAAAAATTCTCCCTGTTCTCCAGGCAATCAGGTGAAAACAGGTTTTGCCATTTTTCTTTGTTAAAAAAAACCGTATCTTGTAAAATGGCTGACAATTACAAGGCTTAGTTGGATGCCTTTATGATGGAATTTGAAAGGAGGTTCCAAGACTACAAGACCTGGAACCACTCTTCAATAGTGTCAGTTCGCAATTTAGTGCAGAAGCTGATTAAGCCCCATAACTGATAAAACCTAAAAGCAGATTATGAAGGAGAAGTTCTAGTTAGTTTTTCTGCTTAAATTTTTTTTTTAAAATATTTTTTATTATTATTTTTTTATGTTCTTGTTTTTGTTGCTAAGTGCGGCGCGTTGACACTTTAAATACTTTGCTGTCAAACTTTTCCCACTGTTTGGGTTCACATATATCTGTGAGCAAGCTTTTCTTGTATGAAAATAAATAAGTCTAAGAACAGGACATTGTTGACTGACTGCAATTAGAATGCATTCATCCGAATAATAAAGTAGCCTGGATCCATAATTCATGAATAATTGAACAAACACGCACGCGCGCGCACACACACAAATTCGAAATCATATAAATGAGACGATAAACCTGGTTTGTTTCAACCAATTTAGAAATCCTCGGTTTTCTTTTCGTCAGCTGCAATCTTAAGTAATCGATATTGACTATTTGCATTTTTTAAAGCAAAATTAGTTAAAGCACTGAATCTACTTTCAACTAAATATGATGAAGGAAATGTAATTACGAAATTTTAAATTACAGCCCATACTTCAGGGTTTCCTTTTCCAGCCAGAATTTTTAATAGCAGTGCTTGAAATTAAAACTAAATTCATTATTTGTAGCTATTTTTTTTTTTAGAATAAGTTTGCAAATATTCATCAAATAATAGTTCTTACACGTATGGGAAAAGTAAAGTTTCATTTCCTGAATTTGAATATAAAATAGAGATGTTTTAAAAATCTACACAATGTATCTTCAACACCTTGTGCCTTTTTATCAATTCTGTTTGAACTGTACTATTGCTAAAAGAATTGCTCTTGATAATATTAGATGCTTGCTTATGTACCACAGTCCGTATTAATATTAATTCACTTTCAGCCAGTATAATTTGTTCTTTACCAAAAGTATGAGATTTACCCGATTTGGCAACCAATAACGAAATATTGTAAGAAGCTAGCAAGTCATTGCCATCTTGCGTAGTTTTGTCAGTCAGTTGTTTGATAAATTTATATTTTAGTGTTTGAAAATTGTATAAATCCTTCCCTTTGTTGTCCCGTTAATTTGATTTTAAATAATCTTGCAGTCTGGAAGAGTGCAATGGCACATTTCCAAAAAAAAAATTTAAAATGCCCGAAATTTTTTTTTGTAATTTATTCTTTTTAAAATATACATATATATATATATATATAGGTATATAAGAATAATTAGAACCTTGTGAGCAAATTACATAAATCATGTTTTTCTAAATCTTCTCTTCCTCTTTTATCCTCTTACTGCCACTATACAATTATTTACCCCCCCCCCCAAATTGACCGTGGTCTTCACCGCCCACAAGGGGGCGGTAGCCAATGTTCCCTTGAAGCTGTGCGGCTGTGCAAATATTTTACCGTCGTCGCGCAGCTGTTATAAATTACAGCGCAGCAAATGTTGTAAAAATATTGAACAAAAAAATGGATGCCGTGCAACTTTGCACACGGACCAACGAACCTTACAGAGAACATAGGCGGTAGCGCCCACTTTGAGAATCTCGGTTATAACGTTATGATTTATATTTTTAGACAATTTGTACTTAAGCTCGACCTGCTACATTGTAGTGACATCAATGGAATTTTGTATTTTCAGATTTTAGATAAGTATAGTTTCCAGTCACTGCGAAGTTAAGGAAGTCTTCAAATGACGTAAAATGAGTTAAAATCCTTTCTGATCATTACCGTGTTTTTCTAACCCACGAATAAGATCACCCCAATTTTCACATGACATACTTGACTTGTGATTTATCTTTTACATTACACACGCTCCTTCTTTACTTAAGATCTTTGCGTCATACGCATATACTTTTATTTTAAATGCACTCATTTAGAATTTTAAATGTCATAGAAGGCCACTTATGAATTTCCCAATATCTCAATGCGTGCTTCCCATGGGCCATGGCTGTTGTCAACTGGTGTGGTCCGCACCCTTGCCCTTAGCTACGCCTCTAGAGGAAGTGACTATCCGTGAACACAAGTAAAGGACGAATCAAGTTAAATTTACCCGGGCCCCAGCGAACCACGTTATATCATTTACGAAATATCATTTGGTGGTGGTTTGGGGGAGGGGGTCAGACAATGTTTCTCACGCAACTACTACCCGATTTTTCTTCTCTTTGGCTATGGCGAAATGTAACACAAATTCTCCCATATAAAAAAGCAAATTGAAAAGACGTAAACAGGGTAAGGGTTAGCCTAACATTAGACCTACCTATATCATACTATGTAATGAATATATGAAATTTTTTTTTTTTTTAATTAAATGTCTTAAAATCGATCTATCAGAAGTCAGAATAATTATTTTCATACTAATGTAATAATAATGAAAATTCACTTTTTACAGATATAAATTTAAAATTGTAAATTAAACTTGAATTGAGTAATTGAGCCGTAAAAAATGTGGACATATATTTCTGGAATAATCTGGAAGATTTACTTTTACTGCGAAGGGTTTATAGGACGTCGTTATTTACGTCACATGAAAGTAAAAAGTTGTGCAGAATATAGAAACAGTGTAACTTGAGGGGAGATATTTTCGCCATACAGGACAGCAGTGTTATATTGGCCAATAGCAACAACGAGGTAAGTTTAAGTGGATTTTCTTTTAAACAAAATGTTGATTGTTAATCTTTATAACTACTTGCACACATTCTTGGCTAGACAATAAATAAATAGTTTATTAATTAAAGACTGGACTTCTAATACTGATCTGATAGACTATCACTATAACTATAAATTATAAACTATACTTAGTATACTATCAGTGATCAGATAGACCAGTGGCTTAGGCCCTAGTCCTAGGCCTAGGCTTTTTTTAATTTTAACAATTAACTTAATAAATTATTATATGGATTGGGTTTTTGGTTGGCTATAATAACTGTAAACTCGTGCTCATTTATAATGATTGCATTTTTGATGATTTCTAGTCCATGAACGATGAAGTGCAAGAAAATGCAAACATTTTAAATGATTAAATAATATAAATAATCATATAAATATTATAATGAGAATGATGAAATAAGTATAAGTTATTATAAATAAGTCATGAGTCATAAAAAAGTTGTTGATCAAATTCATCAAGTCATCAAAAGACTTACAAAAGTCTCTTATAAGAGACTTACTTAAGAGTACAACTTAAGACTGATGAAATCATTGGTATTTTTAACAAATCAAATGATTGACAAAGTAAAGGCAAGGCAGTTTGAGTCAGGTTGAGTTGCATACTCATACTAATACACAAAAGTCAAAAGTAAAAGTCATCATTTCATTGATTATAAACTAATAGTGTAAGTTTAAGTATATTTTAAATTTAGTCACTAGTTAATATTAATTATCCATCAATTCAATCATATTCATATATCATATACTAGACTATAGTCATGAGTCATATATATTATCTAATAGATAATTAATCTATTCATTATTATTATCATTTTTAAATTTAATCGTTATTAAATTATATAATTAGATGAAGTCAGTGTTAGTGTTAGTAGTTACTAGTAGTTTCTTTGGTTGAATTTTTGTCTAATTAATTATAATTATATATTATTATATAATTATGTAAAGTTACTTAGTAACTTAGTATACAGTATAGCCTATTATGTAGCATAAATTATGCCATAATAAAAGCCTTTGTCTTTACTTTTTCTAAGTATTAATTACCTACCTACACTACAAATTGCCATTTCGAATAACTATTGAACAGTTCTAATCATACAAAGTAAAGGTAATAATAGTAATCAAAATAAATAATGACTGCTGAAAGTGTAAATGATAACTCATGATAACTAATGATAACTAATGTGTAGGTAGGGGGGTACCTTAACTCTAATGACTTTGAAAGCATTAATGGTTTGAATATCTTTACAACAGGAATGGTTCATATTGCTAATGCAATTTTAAAATACCTTTACAAGTGTTACATGGAAAAGCCTTAGAACTAAATCATTCATAAGATTGACTAAATAAATAATCAAAATGTCTTAGAAATAACATGGATCTAACTTTAATTCTCAGTTGAAGTTTTACTAATGGATTCTCTCAAGAATTGCCATTATTCTCTAGAATTGAAGTTGACCTATTGTGTGATCCTCTAATTTAGAGTGGTCCAGCAAACTATTGGGCCATGTCTTGTGTTCAAAGAACCCCTATGATCATTATCATTGTGCACTATTTTTTTCTAATAGTTTAAATATCAAATTTTTATATTTTTTTAAACAGGTTTGAAGATGGCTCTAAGCAGACTGTCATGCTGCAAAACACCTCTGATGTCTGGTTTATCCAGTTCAATTCGACTTACAGTTTTTCAGCGTCCTTCAAATCCTTCTACAGTTTTTTCGAAACTGCAAATGTATGCCACAGAAAGTAGGACTGGTCTTGGAAGGTTTGCAAAAAGAAAGACTTTAAAGGAATCATTAATGTCACCTGCAACAGAAACCCGTAAGATTTTATTAATTTTTTCTCAAGCCAATATAACATTTATTTTATTAGGAAAAATTGTCCATGTCTGAATTATCTAAAATTTGAAATCAATGGCCTTATAAACACATTGCTACAGAATTATCCCAAATTTTTAAAATGTCCTTAGAAAAATATTTATAACTTTTGCAAGATAAATATTCTATTTAAAGTCTATTCACAAATTTGATTAGTGAGCATTCAATTTGTCTGTCATAGAGAATTCACATAGACAAAAGAATATAATGCTATGTAATATGTTCAATTAACTTTAGTTCTTTTACATCCTTTTGCTGATAAAGCATTCAATATTGGAAAGGGATTTGTGGCTGGGGGTGCAGCAATTGGAATAGGAGCTCTTTGTTTTTATGGACTAGGGTTGTCCAGCTCACCTGGAGCTTTAGAACGTGCTGTGTAAGTAATGTGTCTCATGTGAGAATCTTTGTTTTTTTATATTTTTTAATGTTTTTTTTGCTTTGGAAATTTTTATACATTCTGTACATTGGACTATATTTAGTGTTTACAATATAATTATAATAATTTAAAAAAAGATGGATAAGCTTTTGGATGAATCCTTACAAAATTTTAACCATGATTAAGCTGATTAGGATCAGCAAAACACTTTTATAAACCGTTTTATGTTAGATGAAGAATTATTATTTTTTTGAATAATGTTTCACATGCTGTGTTTGATCCAGTCTTGTGTCTCATAAAATTATATTTTCAATAGAGTTTGGCCCAAATCAGTTCGTCAGCGCGTCAGAGACACCTACATGTATTTTGCTGGAAGCATTGCCTTCACGGCAATTACTGCAGTAGCTGCAAGTCGTAGTCCAGCATTCATGAATTTTATGATGAGCAATTCACTTTTGGTGAGTTAAATAAATATTGTTTAAATGTAGCGGATTTTTAATGAATGCTAAATATACATTTTTAAGAACATTGACCTTCAAAAAATGACTTGGATAAAGAAACAATAAATTTAATAAATTTATTAGCGTTACCCTTTACTGGGCAAATTTTTCCAATTATGATCCTCCAAACAGGCAAGATTTTTGTACAATATGAGAGAGGGGTAAAAATAAAATTTTAACTCCATAATTTTCTAGATTGTTATGTGATCAATTTGAAGCTAATTTTGGAAGTTTCAAATTTATTTTCCATTTTTATGCCGTACGCTGTATATGCATTAATGAAGTTGAATGCTTCGAGAAAATGCTTCCATTTAAAATGATATATACAGTGGTACTTAAGTATATGTGCACTTTGGAATAAGTCCAACTTGGTATACATCATGTTTGGATGCGAAAGATTTTGCTTGGTATAAGACTTGTTTGGAATACAACCTGCATGCGTGTTAGACAGATTGCGCATGCCTAACTTACATGACTCACAACACCGCGCGATACTCTTGTTTACTTCTCATGTTCATTGTTGCCGCAGTTGCGACTATACAGTGAGTGACTCGCTCAATAATTGAATTTTCACTTGGCTCTGTGTTTTTCTTTTGAATATATATATATATGTCTATATGCTAGGCACTAATTTTTTCAAACTACTTTGTGCAAATGCGAAATAAATATTTTCGAAATGGTAAAAACTGTTATACTCACGTGAGGATGGATTTAAGGGGTTGGAAAATGAAAATTATAGTGGCACATCGTTACGTTTAAATTTTCAGGGTTGGAAAAATTTATAAAAGAATTTTCAGGGTTCAAAAAATTTCAAAAAAGGGATTTCAGGGTTCACAGCTTCCAATGGGTGGCATCCCTGATGTAGTGACAGGAGCCAATCAACAACAAAAAATGGTTAGGATTACCATGGAGGTGAAATTTTTTAAATAAAAATTGCATGAGTATCTGGGGCTTGGTTATTGCATACTGTATGCTGAAAACGACAATTTGTACAAATTTGAAAAACGCGGACATTAATTAAATCTGCTAATGTTGCAAAATGGGTGAGATCGATTACAAAACAAAGCTCAAGATCATAAGAGCATGTGGATGAATTACTTTTGATCTGGGTAGTAAGAAAAATAGTGTTATACAAAAAATACAATAGAACCACATCAGTAACTGTATAAAATGTCCATTAAAAATTTTTTTATTATAGGAACTGATTAATCATTTTCTTATTTGAAAAATACATTTGGTTTATGTCCTGTTAGGTATAAATCCAAGGATCTGGAACAGATGAAAGATGTATACCAAGTTACCACTGTCTATTGACTTAAATTAACCTTTATCTTTGAGTAAAAACTGTATAAACATACATTTTCTGATTGGAATATAATTCGCTTGGCAAACTAGGTGCTAATAAAGAACTGGGATAGCACAATGTAAAAAATCCTGTCATGAAATAGAGGAATTGCAATATTTTGTGTGGGTCTGTAGTATATATTATAAATGGTACAAATTTAAATAGTTATAGTAGTTTATAAATCATGTTTTTTTTCCTGCCCAGCTTGATTATTAACTGAAAGAAATGGTCTAGCCTTAAAATGTTTACTAATGCATTGTTAAAGTTTCTTTTGCATGGCATTTACTTGATATTATGTGTTTTTTTTAACGCTGATATATGGCAAGTGTGAATTAATTATAAATTATAGAAATAAACTATATTTATTTATCTAGCTGTCAATGTATGTTAATCAGTCCATAGGTGCCACGTTTGCTGCAATGATTGGGACAGGTGTATTGTGCAGATCAATTCCATATGAGCGAGGATTTGGTGCCAAACAGCTGACGTGGTTGCTTCATGTAGGTGTGATGGGAGCTGTTGTGGCCCCACTGACTTTCCTTGGTGGACCTTTGCTGATGAGAGCCGCCTGGTATACAGCTGGTGTTGTGGGAGGTATGTTCACATGACTTCATAGTTTAGTAGTGCAGATTATTATTTTTGTTTATAATGATTTAAAACAAGCTAAGATTCAACACTCGACTTTTATTGTCTGTATATATATATATATTATTGACTTGAATCTTTCTTAGGCCTGTCAGCTGTTGCAATGTGTGCACCTAGTGACAAGTTCCTGAACATGGGTGGTTTGCTGGGTGCTGGACTGGGAGTTGTTTTTGTGGCATCTTTAGGTCAGTGACTTGAGTTTTGAAGCAGTCAGATTTATATATGTTCACTTAGTAAAGCTTGTTGTAAGGAGTTTAATTTTATTCAAAATTTATCTGTTTCAGATTACAGAATTTACTTGGCTATAATTTCCCATTAAGTCACATAATAAAAGATTATTAATAAAACATCTGACCTTGTGCTGAAATATTGAAGATAGACAAGAAAAAAGGAATATTAAAATTGTAGCTTTGGGACCAAGAAAATTATAAGAAAGACTTCTTTCTATTTGAGCAAAAAGAAATATTAAAAGGAAAATCTGATATGCCTTGCCCACCCCATCCTTCCTTGAACCAAACATTGTCACCCTCAATAATTTGAGAATTATGAACTGAGCTAATCATACTTGAAGACAAAATTGCTCACAGCCAGTCTTTGAAAGAAAAATGAAGTCATTGTGTATCTTCTCATGGAAATAAAGACACCACAAGTTGACATCTGCCTAACATTACTAACAATCCTGTATTATTCTATTCAGCTCAAAGCTCTCATGGTTTCTTGTCATCTTTGCATTTAGTTAAAAATCCTTGTCATGCAAAGGAAATCAAAATTTCTATGTTATATTATATTGAAATGATCATTGTATTTTGAAATTATATTTATTTCATTTTGTATTTCTTTTGTTTTAGGCTCTGCTTTTTTTCCTCCCACCACTGCACTTGGTGCTAGCTTGTATTCAGTGAGTATTTATGGAGGTCTGGTGCTGTTCAGCTTGTTCTTACTGTACGACACACAACGGGTTGTAAGAGCAGCTGAAGTCGACAGAGATTCTTCACATTATGGACGCCCATTTGATCCAGTTAATGCGTAAGTTTATTGAGTTATTTATTCTAAGCATTATTTTGGGGTTTAATTTCTGTGATAAAAAAACTTTAGAAGACCTAATTCTCTCCCTGTAAAATTAAATTAAAGCTAAATTTCTGCTGTTATTAATGCAATATTTGTAAAAATTCTGCCAAGCTAACCAACCATCACTGACAAATTTGAACTGATTTAACTTTCAGGAGCATCAGCATCTACATAGATGCACTGAATATCTTCATCAGGATTGCAATGATGTTGGCTGGGGGAGGGAATAAGAGGAAATAAAAAAGACTTCAGGAACAACACTTTCATAAAACGTCTTGTGTCTTTCAGCATGGAAATTTGTGAAACCAGGAATAGTTAATAGAATATAGGAGAAACAATTAACAATGAATTTTATAATAATCATAGAGTACTAATGCGGCCATAAATCTTTCTTTTTTTTCCAAAGACAAATCACATTTTAGTCATCTTGTACAAATGTCCCCAAATTTATATATATTTCATTTTTATTAATCTAGACTTATTCAGGCTTTCACTTTTTAAAATTGATATTCACATTAACTTAAAGATGTTTTAGTGGCAATATCCTTTGTTCGGTGGGTGGAAAATTAAGCAAAATAGGTAATTAGCTTTGCTTTTGACAAAATAAACATTGCTGAATCTGGTGATCACAGCATGTAGTGCACTTCATAGACTTCCAGACAGTACCACACTACATGGAATTTCAGACTGTACCAGACTTCAGGGCTTGTTATGAACATCAATTCATTCACCATAAAATATGGCCTTTTACAGATTTGCATTGGTGTTTGTTTTGCATGTGACTTTAAGTATGTAAATACATGTACTTCAATTGAATAATTATGTCCAAAACTTTATAATTTTTGATGAGTGAAAGAAACTTTTTTTCTCTACAATGACATATTTAAATAATTGTGTATCATACATAATCTGAAATGAATGTTAAATAAATGTGGGAAAACTTTGAATACAAATCAATAATAAAATAAAGCTTATTATATAATTATTTTGATGTTACTCTATTGTTTGTTTTGTTTAGTGGCTGTTTCTCAGTTTTGTCAGGCTTCACTAATATGAATTTATTATTAATTTTTCTACAGTGAAATAAAGGTTATTTGAAGATAGTTTTGACATTGAAATTTCAAATAAATAATTAATTCAATAATTATAGTATTTATAGTCAATATTAAAATTAAAAGTATGGTGTTGGGTGAAAATCATTTCTCACAGGCCATCCAACTTGGCATTCTCAGTTCCAGCTCCACATTATATTATAACCCTTGCTTACTCTCACATTTCATCACAAGTTATTGAAATTCAACTGCCTATTAAAATTTCATTATCGTTCAATTTGGAAATCTGAATTAAATGGAAATAAAAGTATAGATTTGGAGAACATTCATAAATGTGGGAAAAAAAGACTAGTTTTGAATATGGAATACTGTTTTGCGCAATCTTTTGAACCAGTTTTAAAAGTACATGCATTTGGTAAATGTTTTATGGTAATGAAATTTATTCTGTAGGATTACTGATTTGAAATTTGAAGTCCATGACTTAATGGCAAATGATGTTATACACTCATACAGACCTGGCTTTTTTTAGCAGTCCCATCTCATCAGTTTTTACAAAAAGACTAAATAAATGTCTCTTGGCATAAAATTTGAATACACAAAAGGAAGATAAAACAAATCATGGAAACTCATTTACACATATCTATTCATTAGAAGAAATGTTCAACACTTTTTCTATTTTGATTTTTTTTAAAAATCTGTTTACATTTATTTAGTACATTTACAAATATTTTCTTATTTTTTAATCCTTAATATTAAATCTGTGGTGTCAGGTTGAACCCTTGCTTGCCGAACTTTGCATAGATTTTTAACCCACTTCCTCGTGAGCTAGCGAGCTGAAATTTTGCATGCAGACTCATGCCGATGATGAAAATGATGTATCGAAATTTCAGATCAATCAAATGTATTGTAATTAAATTATTGAATTTTTAGATTATTTTATTTATTTCTATGTATCATGTTAATTTTGTAGATAGTGTCATGGTGCATATTATGTTCAACAACTTTTCCTGTAGCGCCATGAGGTGCGTATTATATTGACATTACTTTTTTAAAAAATATATTCATGATTGGCTGCATTATGTTAAACATGTTTTACAAGACATTACTAAAATTTGGGATTTTTGGATTGTCTTGTGTGCATTATAATAAACATCTTATAGTTACGTCTCGTATATAAAGGATTTATAGTCAAAAAATTTTTTTTTACGGGTTCTTTTAATTAAAACAAAAGGAATTAAGTATTAAGGCAATATTTTTTGAAAAAATTTATTGAACATAATTGTTAATTATAGTAAATATACATAAACACTGACAAACTGCCCAAACATCCATATATGTCTACATCCTTATATCTTTAGGCTAAATGGTTAAATCTTATTTCAAACTTATGAAAAAGGTCAATATAACTTATTAATAAAAGAAAATCCTATCAAACCTCATGACCGGACACATACAAGATACATACATAACCATTAATTTATTGGCTGAATAAAAATGATTAGGTTGGCATCTCAACTTGAGATTGACAGTGTGCTGTGCTCACATTATCATTAACATAAATAGCATGACAGAACTTCCTACAGATTAAACCAGTTTACACGGCAAACAGCTGACAACACATTTTAATATATAATAACAATGTTCATGAAGGTGTCTTGAATGTTCAAATCATGTGACCAAAAAATTGTGTCTAACGATCCATTATTAAAGCATGGGCATCAAAACAAAATAAAGTCAACAATACAACTAATACAAGCTTCCAGATTGTAACATTTTAAAGGTGGATTTGAATTATTTTTTTTAACATTTAGTTTGAAGCTTCAATAGACATGCTCATTAAACCTTTTCAGGGATTTTTAATATTATATTGGACAGAGGGTTTGGAAAAAATTTGGTTATTTTCTTTATCACCATTTATTATTGTGGGGGTGCAGGAATTATTTTTGAGATAAAAATTGGAGGTGAGTTTAGTTATCAAGAGTGGGACAGTTGGTGCTGCAAACGTGTTTTATAACATCACTATTGCAGTTGTAGACAGTATTTAAACATAGAAATAGTAGTGCCACATTCTGAAGTTATGAAAGTTCACAGCTGTATCAAACATTTTTTAAATATAATCAGTATAGATATAGTTTTTAGTGGGGTTTTTCCAATTTAAAAAGTGTCCCTTTCACCCTTTAAACATAATCTTGAATACTACTTCTTTAAGACTCATTTAAATTGCAAAACCATTTTAGAAATTTAAACAAATTTTTAAAAATTTTTGTAGCAACTAAAAAAGGTTTTATTTATGTTTATTTATTACAAAGATTAAGTGTGGCAGCACTTACAAATAAGACAAATCTATATTATAGGACAGTATTAGCATCAAAACATAGCAATTATCATTTGAAATAAACTGATTAGCATTTTCATTAGATAACCACACAATCGACGTTTTGCCTTTGCGAAAAATTACATTAAATGAATCATCAAGTTTTGGTCTCAAACTGAGATTTATTGATTTCAAACCTTACAGTACAAAACTGTGCAGTTAATAAAATTATTTGTTTACTTTTAAACAATAAAATGGTAATAGAATAACATATCCAATGAGCACACCTCCATACATTACTTTAACTTTAATGAAAATATTAATTCATTTATCCACACACAATTACAAATTCAATTTCATTTTAAAAAATTAAAAAATAAAAATATGTCCAAGGAAAAGAAAATGCAAGTAAACAAACCAGGATATTTTAATTTTTTGGGGAAAGGATGTTTAGATATTTTTAATACCTTAAATGGAAGAGGGATGTTTGAAAATCTTTAAGACTTTTATCTACTTAAAGGTGAACAGTTTAAAAAAAACAAAAATAACACTGAAATTTAAAGAAACAACTATGGATTGAGTGTCTGGTGGCACTGTTTCAGGGACTTGAAAGGAACACTGATTAAAAAAAGTGGATGCTTATTCAGAATCACCACAGAAGTCTTATTTTAAAAATAATACAAGAGAATTTGTGAGGACTCATTAAACATCTTGAAATACAATATGAATGACTTCAAATAATATTAACTAAAACAATTCTTTTTCTTTCTTCATTTCCTGCTTGACTTCTTTATCTTCAGACTCTTTCTTGACATCCTTCTTCTTGTGATCCTCAGAACGAGATTTGTGGTCATCATTTCTTGACTTGTGGTCATCTGGCTTTGATTTGCACTCATCTTTGTTCAACATTGCGTTAATGCTGGTTAAAGCACTCATCATAAAGGATCTTATTAAATAAAAACAGATTGTTATTGTATATTGAATTCAGGACAGCTTTAACATAGCTGAAAATTTTATGATAGTCTAAATAATAAAGAGAGCAGTGAAAAGGGTAAAACGAAAGAACTGAAAAATTTTCTAGTGATTTCTACAAACAATCTCCCAGAAGGAACAGGTGGTATTTCATTTTTAAAAATTTAGAAAAAATGTTAGCAACCAAAAAAATGAAGTATTTGAAACTGTAACGCTAGTGATTCAATCTTACTTTGTCTCGCTGGCTGTTTTATGCCATTCTTTATTCAAAGATTCAGCAGCACTGCACAACATCTTTTCCTTATCTAAATCAGTTCGAAATTTGCGAAGATCATGTTGGAGTTTAGAACTTGTACTTTCTTCTTCCTGTAAATTTGTTTTTACAGTTTCTGAAACAGAAATGATACTATATTAAGTATCAAAATATAAAACAATAATGTAAACAGACCCATGACATTTATTGCTGTCAGGTCATCATGCCTCAAGTCACCAGATCATGGCTTGTGCTGCCAAGTCATGCCTTGTGCTATGATAGACAACAGAGGTAAGATAACTTACTCAGCTCTTCTGTCAGATCCTGCAAATTCTTCTCCAAAGCAGTTCGTGACTTTTCACTCCTATCTAGCCGTTGCATTAAAGACTCAATGTCCAGCAAAGCTCCCCTGTAATACACAAAGTTGGGGTTCTCACTGTCACTCACTGTTGAGGAGGCAGCACTTTGACAAGTTGACTCAGTTTTAACACCAGACAGTTCAAGAAGTTTTCTCAGGCTTTCTTTATTTCCTACAGCAACAACAAAAAAGATTTCACAAGATTTCATCACTAAAGAAATATTTCAAATTTTAATAAGATTTTAGTGTGAAAAAACTGGACATAAACTGCCTTTACTATTGTAGTCCAATTGTCACCTTTAGCTAAATGCTCCAGGTCAGGTTTGGAATTGCCATTCCCATCTTCCTCTTGTCTGATTGGAACACCATTGTCATCTACTTCACAGTCAGTGAACTGACGGTAATGGAAGGCCTCTTTTTGAACTACTCTCTGAAGTAACTTTTTTATCTAATGGAAAAAAAAAATTATTCTTATTTCCAGGATTAATTTTTTTAAAATTCTGATTACCTAACTCAAACAAGCAAATAGAAATCCAGTTACCTCCTTTATGTTTACCAGTAACATAAAGGAGCTCATTTCATAATTTACAGTTGATCTCTACGTGGCTCAGGACAAAAGTACAATGAACGAGCAGACTATGATCCAAACCCAAGAGTACTTTGGCAAGCAACACTGAAGTTCAAAAGGTTAGGTCTAGTCAAGTCATATATGATTACAGTCGTTTTATGGATCTTAGACAAAACATAGGTGAAAATGCAATGCAGATGATGAAAAAGGAAAGACTGGTTGAGAGTCAGGTGACCATTTCGCCCCCTCACTAACAATGAGAGGTACTGTATGGGGGCCTGGAGTGCTAGTAGTTATTAGTAAATAAGTACCACGAAGCACTCCAAGGACGCCAGGTCTGAGGAAACCTTCCCACTGAGTGGCACCTTTGGGTTGGTCATTTTGATCATCCCCCTATCAAGCAATGGTCCATGTTCTAATTATTAGTTTGGTTTTTTTTGGTTTTTTTTTTTGTAATGTTGCTAGGGGAACTTCCTGGGAAGAACTACAAGAGAATTATACTCAGGAGATGTGTAGACTATTCTCTCAAATCTGTGTAAAGAATGCACTTTAGTTCTTTGGAGCCATACATGGTGACATTGCATTTGATAACCTATGGCAAAAACTCGGTGCTCATAAAAAAGTTGTAAATAAATATTTTAAATATATTTACTTGAGCCCTTGAAAGTTTAAGACCTAGAGTGTGAATGATGTCTTCTGTGTCTTTGTCAGTCAGATAGCCACAATGGTTTTGATCAAAATAAGAAAATGCAAGCAGTAAGTGGGGCTCTACAGTCTTCATTTTTTTCTCTTCATCTTTCTTTTTCTTCTTTCCATCTGTAAGTAAAACAAATGAGTTTATAAGTACTGAATAAATCACAAGTTAATTTTTTGCTTTAACTTTACCTATTATTAGATTAAACTATTTTTATAATTAATATACCCACATTAAGAGACATTAACAATTAAGTTTAATTATCATCAGCTGAAATATAAAAAGTTTAAATCTTTACTTTCAAGCTGACCTTTCTCTCTTCTGTCATCATCATCTCTATCCTGGTGAGATAAAAAAACAAAACAACTTTCAATGATGTACATAAATTAATCACTTATTTCATTAAAACGGCTATTGAATTTACTCATTTTAAAGCAGACTTTTTTCAGCCAAATATCTAATGGAAATAAATGATATTGTTTACTTATGTGCTGATATAGAAGGTGTTTTATAGTTTTTCCCAAGTATTTATATCTGAGCGAAGCTTATCTCTATGGGCTGTCCTTATTCATAGATTGATTTTATTCTTTATGAAAATGTTATGTTCTTTTTAACACTTTAAAATTTATGACATTTTTACAGCATGTCATAAAATCATGAAATTAGGAGGCGCCTTAACTGAAATGTTTCAAGCACCAGCATTAAGTTATTATTTATTTTCTCCAGTTTGCTCAGCCCAAAACTAACATTATTTTACTGGACTTGTGAATGGATTGCATATCTTTAAAGGTTTTAACAGATCAAATGGGATGGGTGTTCCTTTATCACCCAAACTGGTTGTAGGAAGAATTTATTTTTTAAATAATTAAATTACAACATGTTATTATGACTAAGTTATAGTATGGCCAAAACTTGAACGAAGTCAGGATGTATATCTCATGCCTCTTGTCTTAAGAGAATTTTTTGGCATTTCCAGTGGATTTAATTGGCCATCACTCTTAAGCTCTTCTATTTGGAAACACATCTCATGAACTTTTATTGATTTTTAATATGTAGACATTGTTTTTAATTTATCTTATGTTTTTTCAGCATAAACTCTAAAAACAGTAACCTAACCAGATTAGTTTTGATTAATTGTTCAAAAATGTTTCAAAATAGCATTTAATTTAAACCTATGGTGTAAATTTAGAAATCTTTTAATAAACCTAATATAAGATAACTTGATATTTTTAAAATGAATAATTTAAGATATTTCCTAGAAAGAAAAAAAAAAAAAATTATTTTTCAATGTAATAATAAATTAAAATTCAAAATTCATTGTTAACTTAGCTACACGATTGCATTAAAAAGAAATAACTCTTAGAAAGATTTAGTTATAAATATTTTGCAAGATTCTGAAGATTGATTCTTCTTGTGTGAACTCACCTCATCATCATCTCTATCTCCGTATGTGCTGCTGTCATCCATGTCATCCCTGTCTCTTCTTTCATCTCTGTCATCCTGTAAAAAATACGCGTGCATAAGACTTTTTAAAAACCTTTGGGCGATCGTTGACAACTTAAGATCATCCTAACTGCATAGACTTCTCTAACAAAAGACCTCATTTTTAAATAAGTTCCATACCTTTTCATCCGACTTCTTTCGTTTAGGACTTGGCTCCTAGAATAATTGAAAATAAAAAACTTATAATTTCTGATAAAAAAAAAGAAGATTTGTGTGGATTAAATTTATATAAGTAAAGCTCCTCATGTCAATGAAAGTCCTACTCTGAGCAATTTTAAGTTAGCAGCATTAGTATTTATTGAAAACTAATAATGCACTTGCATCACTCTTTTCCTTGATCCTTTTCTCATCTTTCTTCTCTTTTTCATCTTTGTCTTTTTCTTTCTTCTCATCCTTTTTATCTTCCCTTTTCTTGTCTTCCTCTCTTTTCAGGGGGGCACAAACAATAGATTTGTAAATTTGGAAACCAAAGTCACGCATTAGCATTTCATTGAAAAGTTCAGCAAAGAGTGAGACCTAGAGGAGAAAATGGCAATTTATTGTCAGATTCATATTATTGAAATAGATATAAAATAAACTGAAATATGGTAGAGTGAAAAAAAATTTAAAACTGATCATTTATCAAGTACTTTATTTTCGTTTCTGTATTTTTTTTTTCTTGGTGCAGGACACAAGACAGGAATGAATGGCAAGTAAAAATGAACTTGTGCTGGGACAGATGCCTACCTCAAAAGAATGCTCCTTATTGTCCTCTGGTCTGTAATCGAGCAACAGACTGAGAGACATAATTGAGCAGTCAAATTTCCCACCCTTGGCTGTAGCAGAGGGATGGACAAGTATTGATGGGTTGTCTGGAAGTTTGTAGCGACGCTCCAATACTGCCCTCTCTCTCTTTTCTTTCCTCTGCTGCTCTTCTTCCTAAAATACAATACACAGAGGAAAATAGAATATTTTTGCCACTATGCCACATGTAGGATGTCTTTTGTTTAGGTGCAGTTTAGTTCCAATATTTAAATAAAATAAATAGGTTTAAATAGGAATGTACAGCAAAATCATTCAAAAACCATTAACTAGTTGAAAAATGCTGTTTTAAAAATATCGCTTAAATGGATTAAAAAACCAATACAAACCATATAGAAGTAATCCAAAGAAATACAGATAATCCTTTTTATATCTATTTTTGACAAATGGCCTTATATGGCTCACCTCTTTTTTTTTACTTTCACTCTTCTCTTCCTCTTCAGATTCTCTCTCCTTTTCATCTTCTGCTTTGGCTGCCTCCTCCTCCTTACAGAAATAATAAGCATTTTCAACATTCAAAATATGTCACTTTAATTATTCACAGAGGTTATTAGCTTGCTAGTGCTTCATTAATGTTATACAAACTTTTCATTTTTCCCAGAGGCATTGATAACATTTACTAACGTAATCATTCTTTTTAAAAAAGGTTTTAAATCAATTCTGGGCCAAATTATTTTATTCATTCTAAAAATTAATCATCCTAAAGTCAAAGAGCGTGTAGTTTATAAAACCTACAGCTGCTTTCTCTGCTTCCATCTCTTTGTCTTCCTGCTCTTTCTCCTGTTCAGCTTTCAAAGCTTTGGTCAGACGGGCAATAAGTTGGGACTTGAGTCCCTTGGGGCTGATGTTGCGGAGTTCTAGCTCTTGCCGCAAATCCCCCACCTGAGGAACAATAAAATGCTAGCTTTTAATGTTCAGAAAATGTAAGTAATGACTGAATGAAATAAGGCTTCTCCTTGTTAAACATGCTGACACCAGAACTAAACAAGTCAGTCAAGTTGTATGGTAAGTCCCAGGTAGACAAACCTTCATCACTTTGGGATCAAGGGTAGAAAAATGTGAAGGTTCAGCTTTTTCATCGCTCCCCTGTTCTTCACCTTCTTCTTCTTCCTAGGGATAAAAGCCATTAAATGTGGTATTAGAGCAAGTCAAGTGGATAAGGGGGGACATGAGTTAAGTTTGAGTTAAATCTACCCATAAAGCTGACCACCAGGCTTTCTTGTGATGACTAAGAAGGTGGATGGGGGAAGGCTGATCTATAACAGTCACAAATTATTCAAATATCTGAGAGGACATTTTATCATTAACATTAAAGAAAAGTATCGCTGTATCAATGCCTGGCAAGATCAAGTTAATCGTTATACTGAACTGAAAAAAGGACAGTCGAGAGTACGTTGTACTTGAATGGGTAGTTCTGGAGCTAAGTTTCTGCCTCATTCATACAAGCTTGTAGAGAGTAAACAAACAACTTAAGGGAAAGCAGACATTATTTGGTCAAAGGGTTTTAAAAAAATACTCCTCCCAAAGTCAAGGTCATTCTTCCAAAGACCCAAAAGGTTTGCCGTCTTTGATATCGAGATCCTAAAGGCAAGTCTACGGGTCAAGCTATCTGTGAATAAAGGTAAAAAAAAAAGGGGCCGGGAGAATACATAATGTTTTATAACAGTGCCTGTTGCTGAGCAGACTCAGGATTCAGTTTCTGCTGGAGCTGTCTCTGATAGGCCGCCTGGAGGGAATTCCACTCCAGACGGGTTGGGTTGCAAGTCCAGACATCAGGTAAGAAAAGGACCACAGTTTCCACCCGGGCGGGCTGCACCCGGTCTTTGTGCTTACTCTCTGGTCTGAAGTAGCGGATCTCTGCAAAGCGGTACCTGCCAACAAATAGAGATGTATGGCACAGGGAAATGAAGAAACTTGCTCACTACACAAGCCCAGTGACACTCAAGGAATGTTACAGAATATAATGCAATGAGACAAACACAAATGTTTCCAACAGAGGGGTATGGAGAGGTGAAGGTCAGGATTTTACTCCAGCCAACAGTAACATGACGGTAGAGACCAAAAGATATAGTTCTAAGGGTCACATAAAATAAATATCTGGCTTCTTTAGACTTGCTTCACCTCAGTATTTTTTTTTTCAAAAATAAAAAACTAAATGGAAAGATGATTATGCCATAATAAAACTAAATTAAGTGGAACAATAATGAAAAGTATTAAAAACAAGCATGCCAAGTCAAAATGTTGCAGTCCTCATCTTTAAACATGCATTGGATACTTCGAAAGAAAACATTTAAGTGATTTTAACTTATTTTTAACAACAGCATTTTTTAACTAGTTAACAAGTTGCACCAATAAGGTGCAAAACATTCTGAAAACTAAGTTGATATCCATATTTTGCACCAACCAATTTTAATGAGTTTACTGATAATCACAATAACATCAATGGGCTCTGAGCCTCATATTTTAATTTTAACAGTCCAACTAGGATATGAAAAATAATGTAATCAATGTGGGGATTCCTAAAGTAATCAAGGTTAAAAACTGCTATTGTATCATACCAATTAAAAAGATAAATGACAAGAGGTAATCCTGCATTGAGATTATTTGGCAAGTATGAAATATTGAAATGTATCTATAAAAGAGGCGTCATATCTTACCACTGAGTGCAAGAACTGAGGTCAATGCCGGTAAGAGCTTTGGTGGTCCTGATAGCTGTTTTGATAAGCACCAGCGGGTTGGTGTGTGGGTTGGGTCCATCTAGAGATGGGGACCATGGACCCCCTATTGCCATGGGTTCATTCTTGCCCCGAGTCCCTACCAGAAACTGTAACAGACGAGTCGGATGCTGGAAATTTTCTAAGCCATCTGGAAGATCTTCAGCAAGGCAACAAGACTTTTTATAAAGTTCTTCATCCGATGGACTGGCTAAGAGCATCACCTAAGAGGAGAAATAAAGTTGACAGTTTGCTCTTGGAGTAGTAAATGAAAAGATATTTTGTACAGCATTGCGACAACAATTTTTTTTTTTTTTTAAAGGTTGTACTGTGGAAACTATTTTTGCAATGAATAAATGGGAAACTTTTTCAGCACTGAATAAATGGGAAACTATTTCAGCACTGAATAAATGGTAAAGTATTTCAGCACTGAATAAATGAGTAACTACCTTGGCATTGAATAAATGGGAAACTACCTTGGCACTAAATAAATGATCGGCATCACTTGGCTCATGAACAGCCGTCTCTGGTTGGATGGGTGAAACATCTTTGTGCATGACATGAAAACTGCAGGCTTGACCCAATGTAAATGGCCTTGTGAGGGGAAAATTTTCTACCCAAGAAAATGAGCCATGGAAGAAGTCACTTGGAATATACAAGTTGCTGTACTTGTTCTTCAAAGACACCACACAGGTTTCCTGGCTGGAACAATTATCAAAATAATGTTTAAAGTATGACATTTGTTTTTCTTAGGTTAACATTTGAAATAATTGAAAACAGCATCTGCTGGGTTTTTAAAAATACTTTTCAACATTAGCCCATTTGAAATAAGAGACCTCAAGTCAGCTTTTGGGTTTAACTCTCAAAATACGTAACATTGACTTTCCGACCAAGTCTGGTCGAAATTAATTTTTAAATATTTTTTTTCACCTTTTTACAATTAAATGTTATTTTTTAAATTTATCCTCAGATAATTGAATAAAATTAGAAAAAAAAAACGATTTCAGACGTGATATTTTAAATTTTTAACTTAAATAAAAAAAAATAATTTCCAGACAATTTGTGTTTTTGGTTTATCGGAACGCTATTTTCGTTCACCAGTGTGAAATTCTTGTTAACCTTACTGAGACAAGTCGGTCACATTTTTTTTACAATTATGGCAAAAGATTCATCATTTAGCAAAGAAATCGCTTTCATTCCTAGCTGAAAAGTTATTTATATTGAATGGAGTAAAAATAAAATATTAATATGGAGAATTTATTTATTTTCATCGATGGACAAGTTCACTATCGAAGGTAGGTATTTTTCTTTTATTCCAAAGCTCTCCCATGTTGTCAATTTTTTACAAATAAAATGTATTTTACTAAATCTATTGATATATTGAGTAGAAAAGAGACATCTATAAACCAAGGAAATTCATTTTAGCACATGTATCTGTCCTTTTTATTTTATATGAAGTATGTATTTTATTATTATTTTTGCCCCAAGTCCATAATAAGTTACATTTGACTTTGTTTACCCTGGTTACACTGTAAGGTGCCATCAGTATTTTACAACTTTCTTCACATTCTGCTTGATAATAAGCTTATAATCATTTTAGATTTTCTTTATAATTGAATAGTGTAGTACTATAATTAATTATGTTAAATAATTGCTTTTTACAAGCCTATTTCTAATGTTTATCCTATTTTTTTTTTCACAGTTACAGTTATGCTCTAGATTGGGACCTTAGACCACCCAAGAATTTTCCTGATTACAGGCCTAAACAACCACCCATTGTCCATGTCCCTGAGTTAACTTATGGTGTCCCTTTTGCTGAATCAACCATAAGAGATTAGGCATTAGGGGAAGAAACATGTTTCAAGTTGCTATTTGCAGACTTACCGCTAGAGACACTTCGAAGCTATACCAATGTAATTGTTGCTACCATGCACCTCCCTAATCAACAATGTTCAGAAACTCATTTCATCTTATCATGGATATACAAAGGAAAATGGGACTTGTGCAATTAGATAATGGAATGAACTATTATTATTAAAAGGATTATGTGCAATACAGTTCAAATTTTAGACTTTAAGTTTTATATTTCTGGAAAAAAGAATACTGAGGTAAACAGAGAAATCAGGGAAGTCATATATATGTTCCTATTGTTCAAGAAGAAAGTGAATGAAACAATATTTTTCTAGACCCAATATTTCAACTGAGGAAAGAATAGTACCGGTAAGAATTAAAAAAAGATATGATTAGGCAAATATATTTGGCTAACCACTCATAACTGTGTACCACTCGTAACAGCATAACATTTTACAAAATAAGAATTAAATATATTAATATTACTATTATCAACTTATTTTAAGAATATGAAAAAATAAAGAAATCTTCACTAAAGTGTGGTTTTAAATTAAATTTGATTTTCTTATCATGTGCAGAGAAATTGTCTTATTTTATATCATAATTAATAGTTTTCAACGTTTTTATCAAACGAAAAATGATTTTTAGGATAATTATGATTATAAGAATAATATTTTATTATACTCTGACAATAAAGGTTTAGTTATAGAATTATTCCATGGTAAAATAGCTCTATTTTATGAATGTAAAGATACTTTTTTAAAAATAGTCTAAATTTTTTTAATGTGAGCGAAATGTTTGATATGCTATACAGAAATGGATGGCTATACTGTTGATGGCTATAATAAAGATTTTAGGCTTGCTACAAACACTTTTTTTTTCCTTCATACAATTTGTGACATGTGATTTTTGGTACAAAATTTAAATGAAAAAAATTCATTAAAAAAATTACAGTTCAAGGTACATTACCACACTAGACTTAAATTGTTTGTCATTGATAGATATTTCAATTATGAACACAAAGATGCATAACATGACATTATTTGTGGTTTTATTCATTTAAACAAAAATTAATTCCTGTAACTTCCTAAATCAGGTGGAAAAAAGAATATTTGAGAGTTAAAATTAAAAATTAAACAACACAAACAAGTGAGAGCAATTATGGAATTGATCTACTCACACATCCAGTAGAATCTTTGGTACTTGAACAACATATCTGGGTGGAGGTCGTACCACCCTGCGTTTTGGGGGGCTTCGTGGGCTACGAGGACTGCGTGCACGTGCTGGAGGCGATCGTGATCGTTTAGGAGGAGAGCGTGATCGTTTAACGGGTGATCTAGATCTCTTGCGCCTTGCTTCCCGCCTCTCACGCCTTTCTCTATCCCTTCTTTCCCTATCCTTCACCGACTCATTGGAAGAAAGCCCTCCACCCATGCCCATGCCTCTTTGGTCTTTGTTTGCCATTAAGTTTCTGGGCACTGGATCTCCCAGCAAACCTGGCCCAGTGTTGATACCAGACCGATGGCCTGAGTTGAATAAACCTATAGATAAAGTCAAGGCAAAGTAGGCTTTCATGCTAACAATGTTTTTTTATGTTTTTGTAGGAATTAACCATGAATATCGTAACGATTCTTTTTCTGAGGAATATTTTGTCAAGGATAAAATTATAAGATAAAACCTATTGTTTTAATGTAATTCCCTAAATCAATGCCCCTTTTAAAGATAAGTCAAATGTGGAAGGTTGTGATGAATAAAAGAACTCACTTCCAGCAGGAAATTTTCCAATCCCTGTCATAAGAGGAGGAGGTCCCGGTGGATTGCTCAGCAGGCCCTGACCCCCTGACAAGCCAGCTAGTCCTCCAATTAAGCCAGTGGCCCCCATCAAACCTATGGCTTGCTGCTGTATGGCTTTCAATTGTTGCTGCTGCTGTTGTTGTTGTTGCTGCTGTTGATGCTGCTGTTGCATGGCAAGCATCTGGTTGTTCCCCATAGCATCTGGCTAAAAAAGGGAAAGGACAAAAATTTTACACCTTAAAAGTTTAAAAGATCAAGGCATAAATTTTTTTTTCCCAGACATCCTGTAAGCTAATGGTACATAAATTTATAATTTATACATTTTTTAAGGACTTAAATTTTAAAAATCACTTTTTAAAAAAATAAGTTTTGTTTGTAGTTCATGCCACAATATACATTTAAAGGGAGTGGAAAAGTCAGCTTTAAAAACGTTACAAAACATTAAACGCTGGTTCAGTAACAAAAAAAATAAATTTTGAGGTATTAGAGTTCCTAATGGCAAATAGATGGTAAATTATAATGCATGCAAGGCATTATTATCTGAGCTTAATAGGTTTATAAGATCCAGTTTATACTCGGGTTGCTAAACAATTATCGGAAATCTGATTGTCGATTTTGAAAGCAATAATCATTTTTAAATTTCCCAAAACGATTCATGGAATTTAATTTTTTTTAAAAACATTCCCATAATGAAAACTTAAGAAAATATTCAAACAAAATTTATCCCCACATTTGCCAATATTTTCATCCAATATGGCCGCCAAGGTGTGTGTGTTTATTTATAAGTTTTGAGCACTCCATGCCTTGTGTTTGTAAATGAATACATTTATTTTTTGGCATCATTAAGTGTGACATCTTTCAGTTCATTGATGTCCAAAATCTACAAAAATAGACGTAATAAATGCAGTAACTATTGTCAAAATCATGATGTAGGCTAGACATAAAATGCAATTCCCCTCATGTTTTGCATGTGACATTTTGTTAATTCCATCGTTTCAGCCTGAGAAACACCTCTGTGTGGGTCGGCATTTACTTAATTCAACGAAAATTGTGATGTTATTTTCTTATTCCACATCATTGACATTGTGTGGCATCTATGTATGTAGGTTACAGTATCGCAAGCATATCATACTCTAGCATATCATAGTCTATAAAGTCAGCAATAAAACGATAGCCGGTTTGAAAATAAGAGATTTAAATAACCCATAATCGGTTTGCCAAAAAACAAAATTACCAACCTAATTTATACCATACATTTATTAACAAACTAATGAATAATAAGAGATATTCAGATTTATTAGGCATATTGTTAACATTTACCAATGCGATAACTCTGGTTGCATTCCATTTGAATGGCATATTGGCATTGTATGATGCCTCAACAAGCACTTTGTCTCCAACCTTGGGAATTAATCCTTTTACACAACTAAAACATAAAAAGAATTGATAAATATAAAAAGATATAAGTTAAAATAATGCTGTCTTCAAAGGTTGACAAACAAACATGATAATATTTTCATCCATAAAAATGTGATTTCCTTTAATTAACAAAGTTCCAAAGAAGGTTTTACCACTGTAAAGCCACACAGATTTCATTGATAGCTTAGATTCACAATTTTAAGATTAGTATTTAGTACAGTAACAAAAAAAATATTTTTTTCAAAAGAATGATATGGATTAATTTTGAGTTGATTCTGTTGTATTAAAACAGTAACATCCTAGTTTTACATGAATAATGAAAATTATGAGAATTTCAAATTTGTGAATAATCTAGGTACTCACCTCACTTGAAAAAACACTTCTTCATCAACAAAGCCAAAGTTTTCATGCATTTTTGTCACACTGCCAGTAAATATTCTCTGCTTCTGATTGGCTAATGCTCCTGTATTTCCCTGGGGCTTTATAGGATAGCTGACAGTACCAACCTATTCCAAAAAATTTAGTTAATTAACAGAATCTTTTTTTAACTAATAATAAAGTCAAGCAACTTCTAAATTAATCTTATCTTAAGAGATCCCACAAATAAGCAATCCATCCTGAATCAGTATTTGTAAGAATTTTTGTGAGCTCATCGTAAATATGCATCAAGTGCTATAAATATGTAATTTAACTCTTTTTCTCGGGAACAACGCTACCATCGTAGATTTTAAAAAGACGTTTTTTACATATCGACGATGGGAGCGTTGAATTATTAAAAGGGGATAGTTTCGTTTCTTTTCATAGCTATTTAACTTAAATTAGTTTTAATGTATTATAGAATGATTTTCCTTGAATAAAAAAGTCTGAAATCTTTTGTTTGAACATGTTTTCACCACAAAAGAAGCATTTGAAAGGCTTATTTTCATTTTCATTTTCGTTTTACTTTGTTTACAAACATGTATATTCAACTAGCTCATCTGGTTATCGATCTAATATTATTTTAAATACTACGATGATAAACAAGAAAAGGGTATCGTTGTTTTTTTAATGATGATTCAGGTATTAATTTTATATTGCCGTATAAACATACGCTTAGTGCTAGTAGTTGTAATGTAATACTAATTGACAATAAGTTGACTCTGTACATCAAACCCCCCCCCCCCCTTCTCAAATGCCTTGATGAACTGATAATATTTCTACTACAAATGATAATATAGAAAAAATATAGTGTAATTTGTAAGCTGCTAAACTTTTTCACTAAAACTAGAGTAAATTACCACCTTGCGAACACTATGTCGTACCAAACACTATTTCCTGAAGCATTCTCTGTATTTTTATTTGCTTGTCTAACACGAAAACGAACACCCATAAGTTGAACCAGTTCATTTTTTAATATCTTTTCATCATTTTGTTTGCCTGGACAGATTATTTCATGGGTAAATGTGTGTCAACATTTTGATCCTTGAGCCATGCATGCTTTCAACGTCTCTAGGAAGAACAATGTTGATTTCTGGGTTGAGACTAGTATTCCTGTTCGATTTGGAAAACACACGTGTTTGGTATTGCATAACCACTTACAAATAGGTCAGTAACTATGCTGTTATACTTTGCAATGCTTTTTAATAGTAATGTTCGCTTCAAAGTGGTGTTTGCGACAAAGTAAGTTTAACGTTGGATTTTACTTCGTACCAAATACTTTTATTCTGCAGAAAAATTTAGTTAAATTTGGGTCTTGCTCTTGGCTTCTAGAGGTATTTGAAAATAGTAGTGTTTGTTTTGAGGGCATGTTCGCGTTGAAGTATATTTGTTTTATTGCAGGATATTTCTTCGTGGCGATCACTTTTTCATGTAGAAAAATTAAGCTAAAGATCTAGGTCTGGTCTATATCTAGACTCCTAGCAGCCACTGAGACACATCCAATAGAAATTTACACAGAAACAATCATTGAAACACAGCCAATCGAATCTTACACACAGGCACTGATTGAGACACAAACGATTGCGAATGAAACACAAGTAATCATAGAGACCCAGCCAATTTGAGAATGAAAATAAGTCTATCATTGACAAATTTTCCCAACCAGAATCATTACCAGCATCATCACCACCAATGTCCCATTTGTCTGCTGAACAACTTAAAGCAATCGATGAGTATTCAAACTTTTTATATGATGAAATGGGTCGCAACCAATTAAATAATTATTTTTGTCAACTGACAATGACAAGTACTGCAGGAGAAAAACTTATCGAAGAGGAAGAAGTGAAATTTAACAAATTTTAAGCCTTAGCTGTGGGGCTAGCAGTAGAAGAACCCAAAACACTGCACAGTCAAAGCTAACTTGACAGTGGATGACATTTTTAATCTGCCTGCTTTTGTTAGAAGGAATAAAAAGAAGAAAAAAAACAGCAAATGCTCCAACCATACTGAACTTGGTCAGTGGAGAAGAGTTTAGAGAAGCATTATAAAAAGAATATAGCAGACATGTAAGAAATAGAAAAAAATAAACTGAAAAGAAAGATCACGAGGAAAGAAAGAAAAAAAAAAAAAAAAAGTATGCACAAAAAGAGGCTACAAAAATGAAAAGAGAGTAAGTAAGGGAAGGAAAAAAGACGCAAGAGAGAAAAAGCCCAGGTTTTAAAAAATGAAAATAGCGAGTCCAAGAAAGTAAAGAAGTATTCAGTAAAAGACCTATCCGATAGCAGCAGTGAGGACTCACAGTTGATTCAAACAATGGAGCTTGACATTGCTGAAGATGACGATACTTTAGACATAGAAGAGGATCTCTTGTTGGCAGGATTGTGTCAAGGGTGCAAAAAAAGAGGGAGGGACAGAGGTTTGGGTATAATGTGATGGCTGGTGGCATGCACAGTGCTAGCAAAATTAGGCATCTTTGAAACAAAGAAATTTTGTGTGCACTGCTTGCTGCCCTGACCAGTGACTGTAAACTATGTTATTTTATATTTTATGTTATTTTATTTCTTAACGTATTTCATATTGTACCATATTTCAAAACTCATATATGTAATTAGAGGCTATATATCTACATATAGTATTATTTTGTATATCTAAAATCTTATACTGTCTGTTACTATGATGTGCTGTGTTTCTGTGTGCCTTTTTTAAATGTACATATACAGATCAAAGTTATTCGGGCCCTATTTTCTTTAATAAACGTTTATTACATTATTATTGACATCTCCAGTGTTAATTGTTGACCCCATTAACTAAAAAATGATTCTTTGGTGATTTGGGTTAAGTGTCTGCTTGGGGGTCAAAGTGTCTGCTTTGAGGTAAGTTAAGGAAAAAAGTGTTCAGCAGGCAGTAGCTTACTGGGTCAGCTAAAATTGTTTTTACACTCTAACCTTGCGTAGTAATACAAGAATGCAGTCACATTAAAGTAGCCTTGTGGTCACACTATTTGTAGGTACTTTTGTTTTTACCCCATGTCGAACGGTTTAGAAACTAAGTCTTGAAAGCCAAAAATGGTACTATTTTTTGCGTATGGTGTTCGCTAGGTGGTAATTTACTCTAAGTGCAATTCTAGATATTGTTTAAAACAATTTCTAGTTGTAATACATTGTTTAGCTTCCAGTTCTAGCAGCGGTTCCTGTGTGGGTGACCATGGATAATGAGCTCTGATATATTTGAATAATATTTGTTTGCTTTTAAAGTGAAATTATTTCTATTTGCTGTAAAAATGAATATAGTTTCAAAACAACACTTCTTTATTACATTTTGGATAAAAATCTAAATTTTAGTGACTTTGAATGAGGTTTTGTAAAAAAAAAATTGTTTTCTTTAAAACAAAATCATATAATTTTATGAAAAATGAGGTCATGTCTGTTTTGCCTAAAAACATCATTTCCCTTTAATTCAATACCAAATATATCATTAACTGTTAAAAAAATTAAAAAGTTATTAACATTTTAAGATGGCATGGTAGCCCGCGACGAATTTCCAAATAGATAATTCCGTCAAAATGTGGAAAATAATTCCTGAGAAAAATAGTTAAAAATACAGAATAATTTTTGAACAATGATCCTTTTTTTCATCTGTTTCATAATTTATTTCAAAGATAATTTTCTCATTATATTCTCATGCATGTGAAACTTTTCCATAGGCATGCAAAACAAAATATCCAAAAGTTACCACTATTTGAATTGTAATAAAATTTGTTTACTTAAATATATATGTTTTATTGTTTCATGCAGCAACTAAAGTGGGTGGGAACCCAAAGTATTTCAGTCCATGGCGGACTATGGGGCAAGTGAAGTAGCGTTCACAAATTTCATTACTCTACCACTAATGTAAAAATTATTATTAAGAAGAAACCTGTGAGTTATTTCCTGGCAAAGGAGCCTGTAGGGTGAGTCCTGGTTGAGGGAGTAGTGCCCCTTGAGCTGTCTGGATATTTGGCTTTTTAAAAGGAAAAAAAATGTAAGTTATTATACACTTTATAAATTAAAATTTCTTCATTATTTTTATTAAATAAATAAAAATGCACAAAAAATTTTGGAAATGTGTATTGGAAAATATTTAGTAACTTGTGGGGACATTTAGATGAGAGTCATATTTTTTATTAGGATGAAAGGAAACTATGTCCCATAAATCACTGACAACAAAAGATGCTTTAAAAATCTTAATATATGGCAAATAAACTACTAACATCTGCAACAGGACATTAAAATATGACTTAGTTTCTTCATTTTACAAAGCTTTCAAAAAAAATTTTGTGTGTGTGTTGATGGGAGTTAACTGAAAAAGTTTTCTAATGTTTTTAAAAAAATCTATCTTACCCCCGTTCCCAACTGCTGTTGGGCAAACTGTGCTTGAGCAGGATTGTAAGGATATGAAACATTAGTCTGCAGCATTCCTCCTGCTCCTTGGTTGCTGTAATCTAATAATTGGAGAAATGGACCTGGTACTATACTTTCAATGAACAGAACAATCAACAAAACAACCAATCTACAATGAAAGACTGTTTTTAATTAAATTAATTATATTTTTACAGAAAAGAAGAATATTTTTAAATTAGGCTGATGACTTAGTGTAAACTTTCACAGGGAATCTCAAAGAGCGAAACACTTCTTGCGTAACAATACCCAGCAATTATTTTTAAAATGATACCTATTTCAGTAAAACAATGTAAAAAGGGTGTATGATATAACAAAAAAACTGTCATTGTAACTAGTGGAATAGTGAATGATCTGCACTGTAGTCAATCATCAGCCATAACTTGGGTCTGTGTTAACTGCTGACTTAATTGTCTATTAACCATTTATTTTATACACAACATCACTTGATCACTCACTCCAGCCTTCCAAGCAACACTTACACATTAGATAAGTTTGTACACAACTAACAAAGTTAATTCAACCTCCGAGACTAGGGATCATCATATCAATCAACCTTATTATAATTCAAATCATACCCAAATTCCATTAAACCGTCAAAATTATTCTTTATATCTCCAAGCTAAAATATTTAAGACATACAAGTCCTAGTCACAATGGACTAATATAGAGCAGGCCTGCGGAAATTACCAATTAATTTCTCGATTAATTGATTAATCGATAATTTTCTTTATTGATTAAAATTATTCAATTGATAAAATAGCTATTAAAATTAAAGATTTAACATTTTTCTCAATTTATTTTTAAAATAATTAATTATTAATAATTAATAATAGTTTGTTTTTTTTTACATACAAATGTCTCCATTTAAAAAGGAGTTTTCAAAAGTGTAATCCTTAAAATAACCTGTTCTATAAGGACAGTGATATAAAAACCATCGCTTTTAATTAATTAACGATAACAAAATTAAAATTCATTGACATTATATTGAACTACTTATATTTAAGTATATCTCCTAACAATATTATATTTTTAAATTTGAATCAAATTAAATACTTAAGTTATAGGCAATTTAAAAAATGCCATAAAAGGGCACACAGTGTGAAAGAAAACAATGTAGTGAAAAATGTGGTCTAGTCATGAGGTTTTAGAAAAAAAAAATCATAACTTGGATTTGGGATAAAAATATGATCTTTATGTTTTTGTTAATAATCGAACAAATTCTATACAGTTATATTATTTCTATATTTTTTAAAATTAATTTGACATTTTCATCCGAGTGCTTAAACTTTAATACTTTAATTAACTTTTTTTTAAATTGGTAACTATGTTTTAAAAATAACTCAATAAAAAAAAATCATATGCCTGTTTTTATTACTTCCCTTGAAATTTTCAGTTTAATGACATCATACATCTTTATTTTTAGCTTTAGTTTTTTTTTTAAGCAAGAAAAAAAATTCTTCTTTAAAATCAAATCCTTTTCTTTCTTTTACTATTGCATTACAACAATGAATGAAATAAAAACATGAATAATTATCTATGACTTCTACATATTCTTATGGCCTGAGACTAGTTTCTTAAGGCCTTGGCTAATACCTGAGCAACCTGCTTCATCTGCAGAGCAGTGTCATATAAAATTGTCTTCCCATGGGACTCTTTTGCCTCCCTAACCTTTCCAGATATGTCTAGCGCCTGGGACACAACAAGTTAACATTTGTAGTACTGTTTCTGAGGCTAGGGTGCAATGATGGCAGTTCGAGTCCCTATTATGGTCCCTGTTATCTATGACTTAAATTAACTAATTATTAAAATTTGCAATAAAATAAATTACATGTTCATGATTAGGAATTTGATCTTAAGAACCAAAAGAGGGCAAATCTGTGACATAATTTCAACATAGCTTATTTTCACTTTGCTTGTATGGTACACCATAAACAATGAACTATTTGCTAATTCATCATTGCAACCTGTGATATTAATTAAATAAAACCACATTAGTATTATTGCCACCATGTAAATAAATTTAATATTCACCTTGCCTTGCCCATGGTGGGTTTTTGTTGCCTCCATATTGGTTGCTCATCACTTCAATTGTTAAAATCAAATATTAAAATCTGAAACAAATAACATTTTAAGATTCTTATAGGTGTAATTAATTTTCAAAAATAATTTACAGTTTGGTCCTGTTAAGATGCAGTATTTTGGGTCCTATTGTATCCAAACACATCAAAGTATAAAGTATTCAGTGAAATAAGTTAAATATAAATTAATTTGTTTACACTGTCCTAAAATATTTTAGCGCATGGTCCTTTCAGCTACTATTGCAATAAAGTATAGTTAGGTGTAAGCAAATCTGCTTTTACTTGCTGTGCTTTTTCTTGAGGCGTATTCATAATAAGGAGTAGCCTTCATATTCATATATAATATAATTAGTGATGGGACGATTAATCGGAATCGTATCAAAATTTTGGGATTTTTCCAAAGGATCTGGAATTAATAATTATAATAAACTGATATTTATATTGCGCTGTATCCCAGCAAGGAGCCGGGCTCACTGCGCTTGACGTGAAGAAAATAACATACATATATTAATTAAATAAACATTCATATCATACTAACCACATAAATGACAATACTCAATACGTTATTCATAAGCTACGTTAATCAGTAAAAAAGAAAGGTTGTTTTATTAATTAAAAAAAAAAAAATTTTGAAAAGATGCGTCTTAAGTGCAGTCTTGAAAGACTTAGTAGTTGAAATACTACGGATGTGTAAATAGTGTAATGGTAGAGAATTCCATTGTGACTGCACAAAAAGAGAATGACAAGCATGGCAGCATGTCCTTAGTCTTAGATGGCATTGTGATGACTGTGTTCAGTCAACGTACTGATTCAGTGTTTCTGATGTTTTCCCAGGTCGGGCCCGGAGCTAAGATTATACTAAGATCAGAATCAGAATGGATTTTAACTTTAAAATTAGTTAGTCAGTTAAATACTCTTTTATTTCTAATTGAATGTGTTTAAATTATTAATGTAAAAGTAAGAGAGTTTATAATTTTGCTGTACAAAATAAAATTGCACTAAATAAGAAGGCTAATTATCGTTGTACGGATCCAAGATGGTGGCCGCGTCAAGGACGGTAATATTGCTAGGTCGGAAACTGTATACACCGCCCAATTTAAGAGAAATTAGTTAAGTTTTAACATTTTTATAAGTGAATGTTTCCAAAATGGAAGGTATTAAAGAATTTAGGGTTGGGGTTAGGTTTAGTTGTAGTGCTTCAGAAGTTTGCATATAAACAAAGATGGCGGCCGGATACCTAAACGATAATTTACCAATAAGAAATTACCTGGGAACATATAAAAGGATACGGATATGCCATGCTCTAAAAAATAAAATGAGTCGAAATAATGGGTTATTCTGTTACTGACTGTTACATTGTAACTTACAACTAGCTAGTGACACTTTACTTTAGTCTTTAGTCAGGCTACATTCTAGTCATTCTAGACTCAACTTAACTTCCTTTACTGTCATTTAGTGTTTAGGCTAGGATACAGTATCATACTCATACACTGATACAGTCTCGTTTTTAGTTTTACTTACTTTCCTTAGTCTTAGATTAGTCATTAGTCACTTACTGATACTGTAACTAATAAAAACTTACACTTACACTTGGACTAACCTACTAATAACTATACTAAGGCTAAGGCTACTATTGTAATAAAACTACTTTACTAAACTAAATTAACTACAACGGCGGCGTCGACTACTGCAAAGCTTACACTTACTGTCACTTACAGTATGATTTACATAGTTACATAGATTTACTTAGAATTTACTAATTTACATACACCCGGAATACACCGGCTTTTGCCTTTTTAGACAACCACTGGTAAATTCCTCCTGACGCCTAAGTTAGCGTAAAAATGAATTTATATTGTGGATGTTATATTAAAGCTTAATAATAAGGGATAATCCTAGCTTGAAAGTAATTACCTTAGCCTTTTATCTAACTTTGATTAGGGTTTTACTCGGGTTTTACTTCTTGTGCATTTGCTAAGGCAAAAGCAATATGTCGCTTATTGAGATTGATAAGTGCACAAATATTGTTTAAATATCATTGGTATAATTTATTTATCCCAAAAAGAGGGACATAATAAAAAAATATTCTATGCCGATTCAATTGTGAAACATTTTGAAATATTTATAAATATATTATTAAATTATAAATATATATTTAATTATCAAGAAATTTGGAGTTTTTGAGAGTATTTAGTTTAATATTTTAGAATATAGGACTATACTATAGAGAATATTACTATTACTATTATGCCAAGCCATAATTTGTTGTCTGAATAGCCATTTAAAAGAGTAGTCGACCTTAGGCTACGTTTATACTTTATAGAGGCGGCGGGTAGGCGGGTTGCCGCTAGCTGGTTACTCGCGCTAGAAAACCGCGCCTAATCCCTCGCGCGGTTGGTGTTTATAGTAAAAGCGGGAAAAAGCCAGGCGAGACAACAAACAATTCACATGCAATTAAAAAAAAAAAAATGGCTTCTGTTATTGATGACTTTTTATTGTTAGACAGCAGTTTAACAAAGTTTCTGTTACCCCACATTGAAAGAAGGAGAACAATCAGCGTTCATGAAATAACAAAAGGAGGTCATCTGAAGGTGAATATCATCACCTCTTCCAACAACTGAAGGGTCATCCAGATAGGTTTTATGCCTAAACGTGTATGAAAATATTAAATTAAGGCTTATTAAGGGGTTGTTGGTAATCGCTAATCTGAGTAATCTTATTAAATTTTTATTTTTTAAAAGAAATTTTGGACAGAACTAAATAAGTTATAGAAAAATGCCAGTAATTCACTAATTTTGTTACATTTTTCTTAAATTTTATTTGGTTGTGGACTAGTAATATAGTAATAATTAATTAAATATTATTAATTATACTATACTATTACTATAATATACTTACAGTTATTCAGTTATAGTCTATAATTATAACTATACTTTACAATATTACTATCACATTCAAATACTATTAACTTCAACACTTCAACTTCATGTTCTCGTAGCACATCCACCACTGAACATTCAAGTTTTGCAATCTCGCCACGTCATTTGCTGCCCATCCCAAAACAAACTAAAAGAAAACGTATTTCCAAACAAATAGGAAAAACGGCTATTTTGACTTCTTTGCCTTATAAAAATCTTTAATGGAAGCCAAAGAAAAAAAAAAGAATCCAAGGCAAACGAAATCTGTCAATAAATCAAATGAAGACACAGCATGCCTCTATTGTGAGGAGCTTTACTCCAGCAGCACAGAGAGTTGGGCCTTATGTACTGAGTGCAAAAGATGAGCCCTTGTGTAGGCATTGATGAAATAAAAATTAAAAAAACTGACTTTTTGTGTGAGCTATGAACTAGCAGGGATAAATCATTTTTAAAAAAAAAGTTCTTCCTTTGACCCCGTTTTGCCCCATGCTTGGGGTAAAATGGGGTTTTTATGTTATTTTTTTAAAAAATTCAATAAATTTACATCCATTTGACTTGTTTATTTGTTACAATGTTGTCTATGTTGTATTTTGATGTCTCAACATTTAATTTTAATCATTTTATTTAATTCTGTTACTTTAATAGGGTTTCATTCTTAAGTACCCCATTTTACCCAAGTTTCCCTTACATATAAGTGAATAAAAACATGTTTTTAAACACACGCTTTAATTTAATGCACTAAAATTGGTCCGTCCATAAATTACGTCCCACTCTTGAGGGAGTGTAAGAAACTGTGACAGTTTGTGATAGGGGCAGTTGGTGTCCGGCCCTGTGTGACGTCACGGTGTTTTAAATTAAATTTTAATTATTCTGGTAATTTAAAAAAATGTTCGAAAGCGAGACTTACTTAGGGGGGATGGGAAAGGTGAGATTTGTGATAGGGGGAGGGTCAAAGATAGCGTGACGTACTTTATGGACGGCTTCAAAGGACAACATATTCTTTGTTTTTAATTATTTTATTCTTTAGAAAATGTAATGTGTCCCGCCCATAATTGACTCACGCTTCTAAAAAGGGGGAGGGGAAGAAGGTCCAGCATTTGTGATGGGGCGGGGGAAGGGTGTTTTAAGAACTGTGACGTCGCAGCGCAATTTTAAAGTTACACTAACTATTTAATTGCGTACACTTTATTTAATGACTTTATACAAAGTTTCACGCTTGTTACGATATTAGAGTGTAGCCTTACACTAAATACATACTTAAATAACGAACAAGTGTTTTTTTTAAAATGCTGATTTGCAAATAAAAAAGAGACTTATTGATTTGGGGTGGGGGGGCGCACACCAGAGTAAGTGTAACGTCATATTGGAGGGGGGTCTAATTTTTTTTGGACGACGTGTGACGCAGAAGGGAGGAGGGTTGAAAATTTGTCAAATTAGCGGGACGTTATTTATGGAGGAAGGCTCCTTTTAAAAAATACTTATACTTACCAATTTTTAATTTTAAAAAATTACAATTTGTAATGAGAGCTCAATCTTCAAAATACAATTGTTTCAAAATGTATTATTTCGCTACGGAGCAAGTATCGGTAGTTAATATTAATTTACTAGTTACAAAGTGACCAAGACAAAAATTACACACGAAAAATCAAATAACTTGAGAGACGTCTGGGCAAATTTAATGACATGTTGGAGTATTTTATTGTCAGAGTATATACAGGTGTCTGCAAAATTTCATCTCAATCGAGTAATGCAAAGAGCATCAAAGTAACTTATATAATTGCAAGATTTGACGCTAACATGCAGACATTAAAATAGCAAGTTAAACCTATTAAAATTGAAGGGCCAGTAAAAATTATAATTTTACAAGTGCTGCCGTGCTGCGCTACGGGGTTGGCATAATAAAAATATCAATACTTTCATATTCTCCTTTTTACCCAGGTGGAGTCATGATAATATTGATATTGATGCTGCCAGTACCAATGAAAAGTAACCTTTAAAAGTTCACAAAGGTGCCTCTCTGCATAAAAATAATAGTGCCACCATTAGCCTTAATATTAACACAGTCACAGTGCATACATTTCTTATTTACATCGTTTCCTTTTCACAAATTATTATAAGTATATATATATATATATATNTATTGCTTTGGTCAACACAAATAATAGTCAAAGAACAAGTAAAGCTATTTACTGAGCTATTACAATAAATAAATAAAATAAAATAATTGATTTATGGGGTTGAAAAACTTTTGATTTTATCACGATTCTAAAGCCGGACTTATAACTGACCTTACCATTTAGAGCCTCTGTTATTCTTAGAAGTGTCCCGTGTCCTTGATAACAATGTTGACATCAACAGAAGACCTATTTTTCCGGAAATAATTTTTTATTCAACAATTTTGGAGTTATCTTCGTACAATAAATATAATTTTTTAAAATAATAAACCTGTCTGACAATGAAAAATTTAATCAACAAATAGCAAGGAAATATCGTAGTATTTAAAACCATAAAACTAAACAATAATAAAATGAACATATGGATATCAAGTATTTTAAGTCTAAAACTTATCATCTCTATCGTAAAGTGCTGGCTGAGTGGTCAAGATGCTGGGACTATGAACGTAAGAAGTTGTCAGTGGTTCAAAACAGGGTAATGACCTTTCAAAGGTGTATAATTATATGTTAAGCTACGATTAAAATGATAATTATTAACAATGTCTATCTTAAGATTAGGAAACAATATATAGGAAACTAGATGATTAAAATAAGTTAAGTTAGACAGAACGCAATTGGAACATGTAGTTTGCAGTTGGAAATTAATGGTAGAACGGATGGTTTGCAGCCGGGATTAATTATAGGACGTAGGGGTTTGCAGCCGGATTAATAATTGGTGGTGAGCCCGCAGCCGGGATTAATGGTAGAAGGGAGAGTTTGCAGCCGGGATTAAGTAGTAAGGGGTGTTTGCAGCCGGGATTAAGTAGTAGGGGGAGTTTGCAGTCGGGATTAATGGTAGTAGTGAGTTTTGCAGCCGGGATAGATGGTTGGATGGGGAGCATGTAGCCGGGATTGATGGTAGGAGGAGGAGTTTGCAGCCGGGATTAATGGTAGGAGGGGGAGTTTGCAGCCGGGATTCGTGATAGGTGGGGGATTTTGCAGCCGGGATTAATCATAGGAGAGGCGTTTTGTTAACTATATTTTTTTTAAATTTATAAATAGTTGAAAGATACAAAATTGTACACTGTATAATTTTAGACTTGTGATGGTGTCACCCAGGGCGTCGCCACTGCCACATCGAATCAACGATATACGTTCTTCTGTACAACAATATTCGAAACTAATTCTTTTAGTTTTAAAACAATAAAAAGCTTTAATAAATTTTGTGGTATTCCATCAATATGTAATTTACATTATTATACCATACGCCCTCTTATTAAGTATTAAGGTAAAATAATGGGGGACTGGATCTCGGAGGATTGCCTTTTTTTTTTATTTGATAAAGAAGTTTCCGAGTGAATTATCGATCTTGATAAAAGTGCTCTCCCTGTTATCAGGTTCGATAACTTACTCCGTGACAACACTATGCATGTCAACTATCGGATTTTTTAATTTTTCGATTGAACTTAGATAGATGCATCTGGGTTGCAAGATTTCCTGGATTGAATTAAAAATGTTTGAGATGGTTTCTTCATTATTTTTTTTCATGACACAAAACAAAAGACATTAAATTTAATTTTAAGATAATAATGCGCTGGAGGAATAAACCATTTAGTTGCGTCATCAATGTTTTTCTCTCAGTAGATTATTTACATATAATATCATAACTGTATCATATATATGTATCAGCATATTAGTGTCATGTTTGTACAGATCTGCATGAAAGACCCTGCGATAGCGCAGCTGTTCAAAGACAAGGTGAAGGAAAGTCTCTCAAAGATGTCCCCAAGCGTCACGATTGACTCCAAATGGACGCAACTGAGAGACACAATCTATACATCCGCAATACAAGTCTTTGGCAAAAAATCTCACAAAAACACGGACTGGTTTGATGAACATTGGGACGAGATGAAACCCGTCACTGAAGCAAAAAGGAAAGCTCTTATGGCTTACAAGGAAAAGCCTACACCTGACAATTTGCATGCTTTAAAAACAGCTAAGTCACTTGCCCAAAAGGTTGCACGTAAATCTGTCAATACCTACTGGCTTAAGCTCTGTTCCAGTATACAATCAGCTGCAGACATGGGCAATGCAAAAGTCATGTACGAAAACATCAAAAAGGCAACGGGCCCCTTGACGTCAAAAGCTGCTCCCCTAAAGTCCAAAAATGGAGAAATTATTCAAGACCAGGCAGCACAGCTAAAACGGTGGGTTGAGCATTATCTGGAATTGTATTCAACAGTTACCACAGTCTCCAGCACCGCTCTAGATGACATCCCAGATATGCCACTCATGGAAGAACTTGATGTCGTGCCCACACAGGAAGAGCTGAGCAAAGCAATTGACAGTCTAGCTTGTGGAAGAGCGCCTGGGAATGATGGAATACCACCAGAGGTTCTAAAGAGTGGCAAGACAGCTTTACTCCAACCATTGCACGAGATTCTGTCCCTCTGCTGGGAACAGGGCTACATCCCCCAAGACCTAAAGGATGCAAATATAGTGACACTATATAAAAACAAAGGTGATAGGAGTGATTGCAATAATTATCGCGGCATTTCACTCCTTAGTATTGTAGGAAAGACCTTTGCCCGCGTTATACTAAAACGTTTACAAAGCCTAGCATCCCGCGTCTATCCAGAATCTCAGTGTGGTTTCCGGTCCGGTCGGTCTACCATAGACATGGTGTTCTCCATACGACAGCTCCAGGAAAAATGCAGAGAGCAGCAGATGCCACTATACATTGCATTTGTGGACCTTACAAAAGCCTTCGACTTAGTCAGTCGCAACGGGCTATTCCAAATACTGGCAAAAATTGGATGTCCCCCTCACCTACTTGCCATCATCAGACAGTTCCATGAAAATATGCTTGGCACAGTACAGTTCGATGGAGCTAAGTCAGAGGCCTTCCCTGTCAGCAGCGGAGTTAAACAAGGTTGTGTACTCGCACCAACACTCTTCGCAATATTCTTCTCTGTACTTCTTCGATACGCATTCAAGGATAGCAGTGAGGGAATCTGGTTACATACCAGAGCTGATGGAGGACTTTTCAACACTGCCCGCCTCCGAGCCAAGACCAAAACGACGGATGTCCTAATTCGAGAGCTACTATTTGCGGATGATGCGGCACTAACAGCACATACAGAATCTGGTTTGCAACAACTCGTGTCAAGCTTCTCCAATGCCTGCAAAGAATTTGGTCTGCAAATCAGCTTGAAAAAGACAAACATCATGGCCCAAGACACTCGACCTCCTCCTACCATAAATATCGATAATGAAAACTTGGAGGTTGTGGACAGCTTCACCTACTTGGGATCCAAGGTCTCCAATACACTGTCCATTGAAGAAGAAATAAACAGCAGAATTGGCAAGGCAGCCGCAACAATGGCTAAACTAAATAAGCGGGTCTGGCAAAACACCAAGCTAACGGAGAAAACCAAACTGTGCGTCTATCGAGCCTGTGTCATCAGTACACTACTATATGGGAGCGAGACATGGACCACTTATACATCACAAGAGCGTAAGCTTAACAGCTTCCATTTGAGATGCTTGCGCCGCATCCTTGGTATTAAATGGCAAGAAAAAGTGCCTAATAGTGAGGTACTAACGCGTGCCAATACCCAAAGCATGTTCTCAATTCTTAGTGAAAGACGCCTGAGGTGGCTAGGACATGTCAAAAGAATGAGCCCCGGCCGCATCCCGAAGGACCTCCTATATGGTGAACTTGCTTCAGGAAAGAGGAAAACAGGTCGCCCACGCTTGCGATTTAAAGATGTCTGTCAAAGGGACATGAAAGCAGCCAAAATACATACAAGTGACTGGGAGTGTAAGGCAGAAGACCGATCTACGTGGCGCACAGTTGTCAAAGAGGGCGTCATAGTAGCCGAGGAGCGAAGAATGGAGGAGGCTGCAGACAGAAGAGCTAGGAGAAAGGCCAAAACATTTGGAAGCACAGAACTCGTGTGTAAAAACTGTGGCAAAGACTGTCACTCAAGGATAGGACTGCACAGTCACTCGAGGAAATGCAACCCAACCCAACGGTGATGCACCATCGTCTCGCGAGACGGAAGGATGCCGGATATATAT